>PVKA01044197.1:0-16323 GCA_004027165.1 Ctenomys sociabilis | reverse complement strand
GAAGTCAACGTCATCAATGAGGTAGATACATTAGGGTAATGTTATAGGCTAATAACATTCATGTGATCAACCAAAGGAGCTTGTCACAGGAAGTCTAATTAAAAGAACAAAGGCAGGAAGCCATAATGCAGCAATTAACAGGAAGTGTAACTTATATCCTTAAAAGGAATGTAAAGGAAGGCTTCTGGATTATGGTGCCCTCCACAGGGAGGCTAAAACTGGAGGATCACTCCTTGCTGCATAGCAAGGCCCTGTACCAAATAAATAAATGAACAAATGACTCTTAAAAAAGAAAAAAAAAAGACAATAGGGTCAGCCAGATCACCAGGTTAAAGCACCTGCATAGGCAGACGCAGGGGCCGGAGGTTCAGTTCCCCTGGCATGCCCTTCTGGCCCCACTCCTGGGGTGCTCAGCACAATTAACACCCAGCATGGTGATGTGCGCCTGTAATCCCAGCACTTGGAAAGCTGAAAACAGAAAGATCACTATGAGTCTGATCTGTGTAATGAGACCCTATAGACCCTGTACTAAATACATTTTTAAAAAAATTAAAAAGACAATAAATAAATAGCCTAACAAAGAATAGAAACACAAAGGAACAGCAAATCTGCCTCTGCTCTGGATAAACATCTACCTTCTCCTGTCCTTGATACCAACAATCCTGGACCACCAACCTAGGGGTCTTAGACCTTCAGTATGGACCAGGAGGTAGATCATGGGCTCCCCTGGTTCTCAGGCCTTCAGGTTTGGTTTAGAATTGCACCCCTCACTCTCCTGAATCTCCAGCTTACAGACATCAGACTATGGATGGTGGGACTTCAGCTGCTCCCATCACGTGACCTCTGTCTCTGTCTCTGTCTCTGTCTCTCTCTCTCTGTCTTTGTCTCTCTCTCTCTCTCTCTGTCTCTCTCTCTCTCTCTGTCTCTCTCTCTCTTTTTCTCTCTCTCTCTCTTCTGTACTGGAAATTGCAAGGGTACCCAATCTCCAGGCCCAAAAAAATAAACTTACATGCCCAGTTTGCTAAAACCCTAGGTTTCATCCCCAGCACTACAAAAATAAATAAATAGGGTTGAGGCTATAGCTCAATGTTAGAGCATTTGCCTAGTATGCATGAGGTCTTGGGTTCAATCCTCAGTATGAATACATACACATATACATAGAGTTTATCCTATGGCCAGGCAATTCCACTCCTGGGTACAATATCAAGCAAAAATAAATGTTTGTGTTCCACAAAAAAGCCTGTACAATAATGCAGCATGTTTATATATTCTAATACTATTCAACAATAAAATAAGAAAACTACAAAGTGTCTGCTTTGGCAAGCTCAAGGACCAGGGTCCATCTCTGGACCCTGCCACACCAGCCCCACCCCTGTGACACCCTGAACAAACAAGTCCAGGTATGGTGGCACACACCTGCAATCCTAGCAATGGGGAGGCTGAAAACAGGAGGATCATTACAAGTCTGAGCTGCATAGTGAGACCATGTACCAAATACATAAGTAAAAAATAAAAAAGAAGAAAACTACTGTCCCACATGTGTATAAATCTGGGCATTGAACTCAGGACTTATGCTTGCTGGGCAGGCACTTATGCCACAGAGCTATCTCCCCAACCCTGCATCTCATAATTTTGAGCAAAAGAAACAAATAAATTCGTATTTGATGCTTCTTGTGTAAAATTCAAAAAGAAACAAAAGAAATCTGTAATGATCAAGATTAGAATAATAGTTATCTGCAGAATTGATTTCTCTGACAAACTTCTGAGGTACTAAAAATTTCCTCAGGCCGGGCGTGGTGGCGCAGGCCTGTAATCCCAGCACTTGGGAGGCTGAGGCAGGAGGATTGTTGTGAGTTCGAGACCAGCCTGAGCTACAAAGTGAGCTTAAGGCCAGCCTGAACTGCATAGTGAGACCCTGTCTCAAAAAGACAAAAAATAAAAAAATAAAAAAATAAAAAATAAAAAAATAAAAATTTCCTCATCCTGACGTGGATGCATTCATATGTAAAGTTAAACTGTACATTTAAGATTTGTAAACTTTGTGTGTATAAAACCATATTTCAATAAATGCATAAAAAATGTTTAATAAACAAGTCACAAAGTAATCCCCACAAGGAAAAACCATGACTGCTTAGCCAGGCAGCCTAATCCTCACTTTATTTATTTATTTATTTTTGTAAAACTGGGCCATTTTAATGTTTTTACAATTTAATAGTTTTTTTGATGAATGTAGTCATAAGAGTTGTTCAGCAGTATTCAAGTTATGGTTTTTCCAGATTGGTCTGTAGTCTTCAATAAGTGTTAGAAGTTATTGTATAAAACATCTGTCAAACTAGTAAGACTACATTGATGCACCCATCATTTTCAGGATTATTGGCTACTTGGGCATATTTACCCTAAATAACCTTGCCTCCTTGTGTCACACACTCATGTTCACCTCAGTGACTGCTCTTTGGTAATAACACCCAAAGTTGTATACAGTAGTGATGAAGGATTCTTTTTCACACCAAGTATATTGGAAGGCAAACATTTTGCTTTCAGTACAGGACATGTTACATGGGCCTTCTTAAAACGTAAGCCCATTGGCCTAATGAATCTTTCATATTTTGGTGGAATATATGTAAAGCCATCTCCAACAAAGCAGACTTTAGTAACCATCCTCTTCCATGCCTTCTTTTTTTTTCTTTCTAGTTCAAATAACTTTTAAAACTTCCATTTCTCATCAGGCATGAGCTTTGGGCAGAGGAACTTGCCATTTTCCTGCCTTTTCATTTTTTCTTTAATCATGTTGAAAAGTACTTTTGCATGAGACTGTCCCTCTGTCCAGCACGTAGGCAGGTACTGCTCCTTGTGGAGTCTTTTCATCATTCTTTTGTTTGGCGTTTCTCTTTTCATGCATCTTGATAATCATTTGTATTTTCTCCACATGGCACTGTTTGTGATAGAGCTTAGCCCTCAGACCAATCTTTTTTTTTTTTTTTTTTTTTTTGGCCTTCTTTGAACGTTCCTGAGCCTCTCAACTTCTCTTTTTCTCATGGTAATCCAAGAGGTACTCACAGTGTTTACAGTGTAATTCAGTATATTCATTCTGTGGCGTGATGACAGCTGCAGAGCCACTGCAGGCAGCCTCAGGTGTGCAAAGAATAGTCTTAACTTTGGGGTGTCCCAGAGGCACGAGCCGCCTCCCCACAGCCAGAAACAGGAAATCCTAATCCTTTTTTTTTTTTTTTTTTTTTTTGTGAAACCAGGGATTGAACTCTGGCCTTTGTGCTTGCCAGGGAAGTGCTTATTCCACTGAGCCATCTCCCTGGACCCACCTAATCCTTACTTTAAGTCTCACTTTTTTTTTTTTTTTTTGTATCTCCAATCAAACTCAAGACCTTGTACTTGCCAGGTAGACATTTGTGCCACTGAGCTATACCCCTGGCAATCCTCATATTAAAGATTAGCATTCGTGTTTGTTTATACAGAAGGTCACCACCATAATTTCTCAGTGTCTAAAGCCAGGCATGGTGGCACATACCTGTAATCCTAGCACTTAGAGGCTGAGGCAAGAGGATTGATGTGAGTTCAAGGTCAGCCTGAACTACATAGCAAGACACTGTCTCAAAGCGCACCCCCCAAAAACAAATCCTAAAAATCGTAATATGGGCAAGTAAAACCTTCTCTAAATACTAGTTGTAGGAGTCACTTCCAGGTCCTCATCTTGGTCCAAGAAGCCAATATTTGTTATCCCAAAGTTACGTTACTGGAATCCCATCAAGTTAATTCCAATCTACCACTTTCAATGCAACCCACAGCGAAAATAAAGACAGGAAACTATATTTTCAATCACTGGGGAGTCAAGGAGCTCTAAGTCTAGCCATGAAGATGGCTTTCTGGAACCAAGAGAGCAACCCAGGGCCTTACCCAGTTTTTATTCAGTGGAGAAGTGGCTTGAGGAGGATTGGCTGAGAATTATGGGAAGTAGGTGACTACTGTGAGCTGGGCTAGGTGGGTGGCCTACATTTACCTCTGCCATAGGCAGAGAGGATATGCAGAGAGTAATCTGCATTATACTATTATGCCATTAATTTAGCATCTAGTGTTTTGGGGAGGGTCTGTTGCTGCTTCAGCTTTAATGTAGTTGTTCAAGCCCCAGGAAGTCATAGTCTCTATCTCCAGTCTCGATCCAGCTGGCAGCACTGAGCATTGGCTCCTCATCCTATCTCCACCCGGCTCACATTAAAGAGTAGTAGGCATAGGTTACCAGGGAAATATGCATGCCACCTTCAAAGACTATCACCAGCACCTCAGCTAGACCAATATACATTAAGGCCAACTGAAGGATAAACAGAAGTCTGTTTATCCTGAAGGATAAACAGCCAGCTCTGTACATAACAATATGAGGAAATAGGGTCAGGCTCAGTCAAAATGGAAACAGTCACTCTCTAGCAAGAAGAGCTGCTCAGGTGGTCCTCCATGACTAGTAATTATTAGCATCATGATTGGTTTAAGTTTAGTTTTGGGGGGTTGGTGTTTTTTGTTCTTTATGAGTGTGTGTTTGTCTTGTAGTACTAAAGATTGAACACGTGGTCCTCCACAGGCTCAAACCTGTGATCCTTCTGCCTGAGGCTTCCAAACTGATAGAATCACAGACATGCACCACTGTGCTCAGCCATGACTGATTTTATTAGAAACAAAAAAAAAAAATCGGCTTTCTATTAAGAACTTGCACTTTTAAAACTTTTTTTTTGGGGGGGGGCAGAGTCTACAGGGTGTTCAGGGTCTCACTACTAGATTGGACTCACAGTGATCCACCTGTTTACAGCCTCCCAAAAGTGGGGCTTACCGGTGTGTGCCATGCCCAGTCTCAATTGCTGTGTCAGTGCACCCCAGGGACAGGGCTGGCACAGCAGGCCTGGGGATCAAGCCCTCAGCCCCTGCACCTGCTTGCAAGTGCTTTAATCCACTCAGCTATTTGGCTGGGCCAAAACTTTTATTTATTTTCACAAAGGGAATAATAATGGTATTAGTCCTCTCTATTTATATATTAACTATTTTATCCATCCATTACATTTTTTGAAACAAGACCTCGGGGGCCAGGGAGATAGCTTAATAGAATAAGCATTTGCCTGGCAAGCACAAGGGCCTGAGTTCAATCCCTGGTTCTGCCAGAAAAAAAAAAAAAAGAAAGAAACAAGACCTGGATATGTTGCCCATATTTGGAATATGGAATTGCCCATATTCCAATCTGCAATCCTCCTTCCTCAGCCTCTCAAGTAGCTCACATTATATGCACATGCCACATGCCAGGCATAGTCCATCTAATACCATTATAATATTCCACCTTATTGAACATCAAAGCACACTAACCCTAAGCTCAGCAGCACACATGTAAAATATAGTAAATACCATTCCTTGTGCCTGAATCTCTCTTTCCATGTGGTCAGTTCTCTCTCATTGTTCAAATCTGTTTAAATGTCCCTTTCACAGCAAGGCTTTTCTTGAGGCTGACCACAGCCTCAGAACATTTCCTAATGCTGGGGACTGGCAAAGTGCAGTGTCCCAGACAGAAGCAAGTCCTTTAACAGTTTTAATCAGTATGCTTCTCTCTGGATGGTCTCCTGTCTTCACTTAGGTTGTCTTTTACTCATACTTCTAAGGAGTCTTTTCTCTTCCCCTGCTCTTTCTAGACTTCCCACTCCTCAAATACACTCTCCACACACTCACCATAGTGATCCAATAGCACTCTCATTTTTACGACGTGGTCTCTTCAAACTAGTTTGCCATTGTTCACGCACCTCAGTGATGTTACTTTATTTCCATAACCTATGGTTAAAAGGCACACTGAAGAATGTGAGGGCAATCTGGTTTCGACACACCATCCCATTGGCCACCAGGGTTGATTCGGCTGGCCTGGCTGTCTAGGCAGGTGTCCCCTTCCTCCCTCACTGCTCCCTGTGTGTCCCTCCCAGAGTTGCACCATCAGTTGACCATCCTGATAGAAGAGGACCATTGCCTCAGTCATGGGTATATGAGTAACTGTGCTCCCCTGCTAGAACCTCTGACAAGGTTTGAAAGACACTTGTCATACTGCACATACCTCAGATGCTAAAACCAGTGGATAAAAGCTTAACAAGAAATAGGAAATTGCACAAAATTCAAAATATTCCCCTTTGGATGCTGAGGATATGTTCCAAGATGACTAGTGAATGCCTAAAACTGCTTGCTATAACATTCATAAATCAGTCGTCCAGGTAGACTTACAAGAAGCTGGTGGAATGGTGAACAGCCAAGAAATGGCCTCTACCAAAGCAAATAATGCCAAATTACAGTCACTCCTCATGTCCATAGGGAGTTGGTCCCAAGGACCCCCACAGATACTGAAATCTGCAGATGTTCAGTCCCTTACATATAATATTTGGGTATAAACTACATCATCTTTTATACTTTAAATTACCTCTAGATTACTTATAATACTTAATATGATATAGTGCTGTGCTAAGAGTTATTATACTATATTGTTTAATTTTTTGTTTTGGCGGAACCAGGGATTGAACTCAGGCCCTTGCCCTTGCCAGGGAAGCGCTTATTCTACTGAGCCATCTCCCTGGCCCCTTATATTGTTTAGGGAATACACAGCTAAATAGAGATTAATGATAAGAAAAGCCTTTGTGTGTCCAGTATAGATAGTTGATTTTTTCAAATATTTCCAGAGCCGGCCAAATAGCTCAGCAGATTAAATCGCCTGCAAGCAGGTGCATGGAGGGGTGGGGGGATCCCTAGGCCTGCTGTGCCAGCCTGCCTGCCCCTGCTCCCCACACATACTGAGATGGCAATTGAGACTGGGTGTGGTGGCATGCACCTGTAATCCCAGCACTTGGGAGGCTGTAAACAGGCAGATCACTCTGAGTAGATTAGGAGGGCATGGCTCTAGGTGTATCTGGATGACTGACTGTTTTCCATATTTATCTAATTTTTTATTGATACTGTTAGGTTTTTTTGGCTGCAGAGCAGAGAAGCAGAAGTAAAAGAAAAGGGTGGAAAAGGCCTCTATTGTCATTGAGCAGGAGATGGAGAGGATGGATGGCAGAGAGATGATGGGGATCCTTTGACCTGAGACAGGAAGGCTGAGTATTTATGGACTTTTGCTAAGGGTAGAATTTGAGGGGCAGGTTTGATGACACACAAGGAGCTGATTAGGGGCTCCCTTGTGTGCACAGGGAAAGGTAAAAAGAAGTTGTCTCCTGGGCTAGAGTGGAGAAGGAGGAGAAAGTGGTCCATGGGAAGACAAGCTTTTATTTTAGGGATTCAGCCATGTTAATTTATTCAGCCATGATAATTTAGCAGCTAGCACTTGGGCCCGCACTTATCAGGCACATTTTGGATATGCATAACAGTAACATTCATTATAGGGATTCTATACCTGTACATTATATTGGATTTCAATTCTTCTTTGGGATCCTTCTTGGCCCCAAGGACCCACTTCCCTCCTCTTCTTCACATTACACTAATTCCAAGGTGCACAAACCAAATTTCAGAGAGGATCTTTCTCTGCTGCTCATCACTCCACCAGCTTCTTGTAAGTCTACCTGGATGATTGATTTATGAGTGCTACAGCAAGCAGAAACACCAAAACAACATCCAAAATTTGGAGACAGTGCACGGCTTTATTTTATACTAGTGGTCATGGTCCGGTTCACTCATGTAAAAGAAAACCAGGCTCCATCCTCAGGTGGTCTGGAGCTTTTATAGGCTTTTCTAAGCAGGAAGTACAGAATCAAAACTGTAGGTTTTTGATAAGGGAGGACAAGTCCTGTGACTTTGGGGAACTGGCAAGTCAAACGAGAAATGGAAAGATAGTGCCCAAGATGTCAGAGTGGATGAAGAAATAGGAAGTGAACTGAGGGCTTCCTCGAACAAGTAAAGAGATCATATTGTATGGGGCAGATTGGAAAACTAAAAATAGAATAAAAAGGGCCTTTGTGCTCTATGAAGGGAGAAGGCCCAACCTGGATGTGGGTGGCAAAAGGCTGTAGTCTGGATGAAATAAAACAGGGAAGAATAAAAAGTCTACTCTTCTGCTTGTTCAAAGGAACTCGTCTTGGCCATCACTTTTGGTGGTTGGGTCAGCCTTCAAGCACAGATTCTTCAGCTTTCCAGAACAGACCTTTGCACTACCCAATACAGACTCACAGGACTCTGCAGTAAGCTCCAGGCCTTCTACTTTGAACTGGAAGTAATGCTATGCTACCTACAACTTATTTTCAAATGGTTTCACAAAAAATGTTTTGTTTTTTTGAGACAAATCTGGCTATGTAGTTCAGGCTTACCTTCATACCACTGGGTAGCCAGCCTGGTCTTGAACTTGTAGCAATCCTTCTGCCTCAGCCTCCCATCTTCAGTGATTCCAGAGGTGAGTCCCACATCCAGTATTTTAAAATTATATGTAATATAGGTAAATATGTATGTGTATTTATATGTAAAAAGTGATTGAGTCTAGTGAAAGATTTATAGTAATCAACTTTTTACCCTTTAATACTGTGGAATGAACCCAGGACTTGAACACTGAGCTACATTCTAACCTTTTTATTTTTCATAGGGTCTTGCTAATTCAATAAACTGCCCAGGCTGGGTTCTAAATCTCAATTCTCCTGCCTCAGCATCCCAAAGTGCTGGCACTGCAGGCATATACCACCACATTCAGCTTCTACTTTTCAACTTTTCTGTGGGTTTGAAATTGAATGGGGTTGTTTTGTTTTGTTTTGTTTTGTTTTGTTTTGTTTTGTTTTGTTTTGTTTTGTTTTGTTGAGAAGGGGTCGGCTATGTAGTTCAGGCTGACCTTGAATTCAATACGCAGCTCAGGCTGGTCTCAAACTCACGGCAATCCTCCTGTCTCAGTCTCCTAACTGCTGGAATCACAAGCATGTGCCACCAAAGCCAATGGGTTTGAATTTTCAAAATGAGAATTTGGAAAGTATTTAGCTGCTGTAAAAATGTATATATAACATTAAAGATACTAAATTTTAAAATTATACATCCTTTGGAAAAAATCTCATCTTGTTTTAATTCTGCTTACAAGCTTCCTTAGCTTCCCACTACTCCTGGGGGAAAAACATAACAAAGCCGGAGCTGGCACCTACCTCCTCCACCCAGTGGCTCACCATTACGCTTGCCCCCCCGGCACTGACCAAACATAATTATAGCCGCACTACTCGAGAGGGTTCCCGTCCCCTAGAGCTCCCCCTCCTGACTTTTACACGTACGGCTACCCCCCGCCTAACTAACGGGGCTAGGAAATGAATTTTCACATCCTCGTCCTGTACAACTCCCCTAAATCTGCTTTTACAAATTCTCTCAGGCCCCCAAGTCTGGGTGACATATGTCCTTAACAAACCCTTCAGTCTCTTCATAGCATTTATTGTGATGGTGAGTCATTTATCTCCTCCAGTATTTGGTAAACTGAGAGGAGGCATTTTTATTCCAAGCCCACCCCCTCCAGCATTGGTCTGGTACACAATTATGTATGTATTCAGTAAATGAAGTTGACTTCTATTTTTGACAGTAAGATTGATCGAATAATTCCCAGCCCTAACTGTGCAGGAAATCCCTTTTCTGTTTCATTAGCGTGGTTCACAACCTCTGATGACCCTATCAGTTGGACGAACTAGAGACTACAGTACCCATCAACCCTCGGGGTCTCACGTGACGCTCCGGGTCCCTCTAGGATTGTGAGGACTACATTTCCCAGAGCGCCTCAGAACTTCCGGAGTTCAGGCTCCCTACAGGGGCTGTGGTATCCGAGGTGGAACGACAGGTAAAAAGACCCTGCTTTGGGGCTTCTTACGGAGCTGCGTATGCCCTATTTTTGCAGTTTCTGACCGGTCCCTCCAAATCTCTGTAGTAACCAAAGGGCCTCTGGGCCCGGCCTCTAATTGCCCTCTCTCCTCCGCTGCCTGAAGCTAGAAACCGCAGGTCGCCGAGTGAGGGCAACGTCGCGTCGCGGCCTCCGGGTCTGGAGCTGAGGCAGGTAGATGTGGGGAAAGGTCTGGCTGTGGAGGCCATGGGTGTGCAGCACCTCAGCTCTCATGTGTTTGTCTCTGCAGTACTGGATGCTGAATGGGCAACTGCTCCGACGCCTGGGCTCCATGGCCACCCGTGTGTGTTTGTCCCCAAGGAGCGCGGGGCCGGGGCCTGTCGGCCCGGTGGAGGCCGCCATCCGCGCTAAGTTGGAGCAAGCCCTGAGCCCCGAGGTGCTGGAGCTGCGCAACGAGAGCAGCGGCCACGCCGTCCCGCGTGGCAGCGAGACGCATTTCCGCGTGGCGGTGGTGAGCTCGCGTTTCGAGGGAATGAGCCTCCTGCAACGGCACCGGCTGATCCACGAGGCGCTGTCGGAGGAGCTGGCCGGGCCGGTTCACGCGCTGGCCATCCAGGCCTGGACCCCTGCCCAGTGGAGGGAGAACCCCCAGCTAGACACGAGCCCGCCCTGTCTTGGTGGGAGCAAGAAAACTCGAGGAACCCCTTGACCTCTAAAGGATGGGGAGGACCCGAATATGAAGGGGCTGGATGAGAATGAAGTATTAAACTACTACTCAAGGTGATTCTTAAGGACAAGGCCTCCTTGGGACATGTTCTCCAGGGGGAACTCATGGCCTGTCAAAGGGAGCCCAGAAGAAGAGCAGGCCCAAACTATTGCTTTGCCTGGTCCCCATGTGAGATGGTGACTAAGGAACTGCTCCGGTCATGAATTGGAAACTATCCCAACATTAAAAGAGAAATTACCATGTGAGGCATATTGTGTGTTGTTGGTAATACTTATGGAATTGGTTCTGCAGGTCTTTCTAAAGAGAAGAAAAGTATCTGTGCACCTAGATGGCCAGGAGGGGATCCTTGGGAGAAGTGAACTACTGTATGAGATCTCGAGTGTGGCTTTAAACCAGAGAGAAAACGTTTGCTGCAAGTAGTTTCCTGAGCAAAGAGACTAGACTGGACAGTGGGTTATTGGACAAAACAGAAGGGTGGGGGGCACATTTCAATTTCATCTTGGGGGCAATGCTTCTCTTCTTACAACCTATTTCCATAAGGTATTTGTTTTTTGGTTTGTTTTTTTTTAATTCATTTATTTATTACAGTGTCTCGCTACACACCACGGATTCTTTTTTTGCGGGGGTGGGGGGGTCAGCTCAGCTCGCCCTGGGGGGAGGAGCTGGCATCGCATGTGGTGCTGGGGCTCGAACTTCGGTCCCTGAGAGGCGCTTTAGACCGCTGAGCTATCTTGCCAGCCCGGTATTTGTTTAAGAAAAAAATAAAACTTTTTAAACCACAAAGCATTGAAAAGAGGTTAAGATCCCTTTATGTAGCCTTCTACTTATAAGGCTTCCAAACGTTCATCCTTTTTTTTTTTTTTTTTGCCAGTCCTGGGATTTGAACTGAGTTCTGCACTGAGCTACATTGCCAGCCCTTTTTATTTTGAGACAGGGCCTAGCTAAGTTGCTCACCTTCCCAGGCTGGGCTCCCATTTGTGCTCCTCTTGTGTCAGCCTCTGAGTGCTGGTGTTACTGTACGAGTATGCCACTATACTCGTACACCCAGCTTAACCTGAGAGGAGCTCAAGTAGTGTCTATATAAATAACTTTTTTTTTTTTTTTTTGGTCTTTTTGAGACAGGGTCTCACTATGCAGTTCAGGCTGGCCTTAAGCTCACTTTGAGCTCAGGCTAGTTTTGAACTCACAAGAATCCTCCTGCCTCAGCCTCCCAAGTGCTGGGATTACAGGCATGCACCACCACACCCAGCATAAAGGAATTGAGTTTTGTTTTCCCTTTTGTTTTTTTGTTTGTTTTTTGTTTTTCTCAGAACCAGGGGTTAGACTCAGGCCCTTGCACTTTACCAGACAAGTGCTTATTCTACTGAGCCATCTTCTAGGCCCTAACTTTAGTTTTTTTAATTTCTTTTTATTTATGTATTTTAGGGAAGGGTCTACAGGGTATTCAGGGTCTCACTACTAAATCAGACTCAGTGATCTGCCTGTTGTTTAAGAAAAAAATAAAACTTTTTAAACCACAAAGCATTGAAATCTTTATAATCCCAAGAGCTGGGATTATAGGCGTGCACCACCACGCCCAGTCCCAATTGCCAAGTCTCGGAGCCCCTGGGGTAGTGGGGTGCAGGGCCATCACAGCAGGCCAGGGACTCCCCCACCACCACCACCTGCTTGCAGGTGCTTTGATCCCCTGTGCTATTTTGCTATAAATAACTTTCTTGATGAAACTACTGGAAAGAAGCCTGATTAACCTGTCTTGACCATTTCTGGCTGAAGATTTTAGCCTGTGTCAGCTTGGGCATTAGGAAGTCATTGGAGAATTTTGGGAGAAACCATGTTGGGACAGACCCAGCAGGGATGTGCAAGGGGTGTGGCATAGGAGAGTAAAGGCTCAGATGAACCAAAAGTGAAAGTAGAGCCCTGATTTAGAGGGCAGCTGTGGGAGAGGAGAGACCAGAGTTGATCTGAGAACTGCTGTTAGAAAATGAATTGATTGCAGCCAAAAGAAGCTCACTTTAAAATGTAGATTTGAAAAGAAAATTTAAAGTAATAAATTGGGGCTGGGGAGAAGGCTCAGTAGAATCAGTGCTTCCCTGGCAAGCACAAGGGCCTGAGTTCAAAATCCCCAAACGCAAAAAAAAAAAAAATTACAAAATAAAATATAGATTTGAGGTCCCCTACCCCCTAAAAAAGGATTTGATTCTGTAAGTCATGAGTAGAATCTGGAATTTTAAAAAGATACTCCAAAAGATCTGGGCAAATGTTGGTTAATTTTTGTTATGTTTTTAGACAGTCTCACTGATTTTCAGGCTCATCTTGAACTCACTTTGTAGATCATGTTGGCCTCAGACCTGGAGGAATCTACCTGCCTCAGCCTCCCATGTGCTGGAATTATAGGTGTGTGCCAACACACCCAGCTAGTTCTATTTTTAAGAAGCATTCCAATTTTTTTGAAGCTGGGAGGTTTAGAGGGCCCTCCACTTGTGAAAGTGGAAATATTAGGGTTTAAAGAGTCTGATTTAAGAAGTAAATGTAATCCATCATGTTGTTCTGCTTCCAGATTAAACAGGGAGCTGCTTTTTACCACTGTTGTACCTCTCAGGGTTGTCAGAATAGACTTAGATATAGGAAGGGAGGCAAAGAAACAGCCATTTTGGATTTTAAGGATTTGTTTCCTTTTATTTTCATCAGTATTTTTCATTTCATTTTTCACATCAAGAGTCAGGTTTAGGGTTCCCCGGGAGAGCAAGGAGATAGATGGATGGGTCTCCCTGGGATGCAGGGAAGAGGCTGCGTCCAGCAGGCAAAAGGAGAGTGAAGGGCACACACTCGTACACTGGGCACTGAGGAGAAGGCAGTCCTTTAGCACAGACACCAGAGTTAAACAGTCACCACCTGATTCAATTACAAAATGGGAGTGACCACAGGTTGGGGGCACCAGACGCAGCATGAAGGTGAATTTGGATTTTCTTTGTTATTTTTTCACTTTTTTCCTTTTAACTCTTTAAAACATTTTACAAACAGCTAAAAACTACAACACATCACAGCTACGGTGGGGATAGGAGAAGGGCACGAACAAAAGCAGCCACACGGAGTGGGGTGGGACAAGGGCAGCTTCACCTACAGGGGCTATTGTGTGGAAAGGCGAGGGGGGGAAACTGAAGTTTCTGGTCTCTGCATTAGGGGTCTCTCACTGCCCAACGTCTCCCCACTTTTAGAGGAGTTGCTAGGAGGGCTCCTGCTTCCTGCCTCACCCCAGCTCCTTGTGCTTTTGATTTGCTGGTCTGTGTCCCTGGGTTCCCTCCCTCTCCTGCTCCCCAGCCTGTGACAGACTTGGGGTCCTCTGGAAACAAGTGTGTGCTTCCTGTCTGCTGTAGTGGGGGAGCCACTTCCTCTGGAGGCCTTGGCTTCACCCGAAGGACAGATAGGCCTTGCTAGGTGCCCTCAGGCTCCCTACAACACAAGCCTCTTATTCCAGCTTGACCGAGGGCTCCTCTCTCCCAGGCCCAGCAGTTACAGTGAGGTACTATGGGAGGCAGGGTTGTGTGTGTGTCCGTTGAAATTCCCTTGGCTTATATATGAGGACAGTATAGTAAAACCACCACCTCGTGGCACACACACAAACACACATATACATAAATGGACACATATTCACACACACAGTCCTGCTGAGCTGCCTCAGAACTTAAATAAATAAATAAATAAATAGTAAATAATCAGAAATCTAATGTTATAAAATTCAGGCTTCATAGTTGTAGCCCAAATTGAGGGGAAAGAAGACCAAAGGGCTGAGGTTTATTGCTGCTTCCCCAGCATCCAATGGGAGGTGTGAGGGCATGAAGCCTCTTCTTTTGGTCCATATGTATACCCAGGCCTCAGGCCCCAACATAACTGCAACCCATGGTTTCACCAGGGCCTAAGCAGAGGTAAGGAGGGGGGAGACAATAAGCCTATTCTGGAACTTCTGAAGCAAGGAAACGGGGCCCCCTCACTAACACTGGGAGGGAGCAGGGTGGGCTCTGCCTTCTCTTGTGCAAAGTCAAGGGCAGTAGGAGGTGGAGAGTAGTGCTTCACCCCAAAACTGGGATGGAAGAGCCTTCCCTATAGGCCCTGCCCATGGGGTCACACATGCACACACACGCGCACACATGGCTAAGACACCAAAGGAGTGGGGAGTGAGGGCTCTGGGGGCTGGAGTGGCAGGGCAGGGAGGGGAGAGAAGGAGCATTGGTCTCACAGTGAGCCTGCCATCCCCAAAAGCCCCAGAGACCCTCTCACTGCAGCACCTGCCCCCGGGTCTCGGGCAGCTTCAGGGCCAGAGAACTGCCAAGGGCAAGGGCAGCTGAGGCAAAGAGAATGGGGGCGGCCTTGGTGATCCCCACAAAGGATGTGAAGATGCTGATCCCCAGCACAGCTGCCAGCTTACACAGGGCATTCAGGAAGCCGAAGGCGGTGGTCCTGTGCAGGGCAGAGTGCAGGAGGGAGACAGCGACCAGCAAGGGGCGGGATCAATAAGGAGTACAAGCAAAATGGGAGACAGGTAGGAAAGGAAACCAAGAAAAGTGATTAATATTTAGAACTGCAAGTAGTGATTACAAAAACTCAGCTTTTAAAGGAAAAACACAACATGTGTCCTCCCAAAGATGCTCTCTTTGGCCTCCCTCCTCACCCACTCTCATGCCCCCTAAGCCCTAAGCTTGCTGCCATGCCCCCACTGCTCCCCACCTACCTCTTGTCTGAAGGGTAGAGTTCAACAGTCAGCACATCCAGCGCATTCCAGGAGGCGATGCTGACCCCACCGAAAAGGCAGAGCAGCGCGATCATGGCTGACTCGCTGTTCCCGAAAGACAGGAAGAAGCAGGAGACACAGGACATCACACTGGAGCCAGCTAGAGCCAAGAAAGGCAGAAGCATGAGGCTGGTGGTGGCGACACCCACTCAGGACCCAGCTGGTTGCATCTGCTAGCTCTGGGACAACTCCACATGAGACTTTCCCCAGCTAGCCAAAAGAAAGGCTTTTCACTCATCCTCAACTTCCTTGTAACTTCCTTGTTTATTGATAAAGTCAGTAACAACCATGTATTCAGTGCCAGCTAGGGGCCGAGTATACATCAATCTATCAGCTCTATAGGGCTGGTCCATGGCGTCCACCTTACAGATGACTGGGCTGATAATGGCTCACTTGGTCACAGGGAATGGTAGATGTGAGGCATAAACCCACAACCTCAAAACCTGTGTGCTAAGTGCTCACTGTTCTGCGCATGTCCTTCACCCTCCAAAAGAAGCTGCCGCACCCTGGCCACCCCATCCTGCAGCGTCCCCAAGCAAATCAGAAGAAAGAAGCTCTCAGACCAGTATCTTCCACAGCCCAAGGGGAGAAGCCTACTGACAGCACCCAGCCTGCCCACTTACCAAGCATCCTGAGCCTGCCAATCTTGTCCATGAGCAATGCAGACACGATATTCCCCGGAAGCACAGCCAGTGTCCCCAGGAAGCTAACGAAGTACACCATGTAAGCGCCCTCCCCCGTGCCTGTCACATCAAGCTGGCAGCCCTCCTTGTTGTGCAGGAACGTGCTGTTCACCAAACGGCTGTTCACAAACTTGTATTCAAACAGGTCTGAGGAGAAGGCCAGGACACAGACAGTGATGGTGGGAAAGGGCCTTCTGCTTGTGGGAATTCTTAGAATCATTTTGGACGCTCATTACAAAACATCAAATAATATCACCATGGGAGCTAGGAATCATAAAGACAAAATGCCAATAGACTAGTAAATCCTGATTCCAAGAGTTCCTATTAC
>PVKA01044196.1:0-16323 GCA_004027165.1 Ctenomys sociabilis | reverse complement strand
AACTGAAACTCAACCAAGATCTAGAAATTAGTGGAAATATAGGAATCCATAGTTGTACAGATCTGTAGATCTATGAAGATCTATGAATGTCTGCATCTGTATGCCTGAAGATGTATGGAGCCTGATGGATTTTTAGATTTATAGATTGAGGGACGTCTATGAACTCTAGAAATGTGGAGATCTCTGAATCTCTGAATCTATCTATACATCTGTAAATCTACAGAATTATAGAAATCTATATATCTCTAAATATGTAGATCTATGGAGAGCAACGAATCTATGGTTCTGTGCATCTGTAGATCTATAAATTCATGCCTATGTAGACTTGTAACCTCTGGAGATTATGAATCTATGCATTTATAGATTTATAGATCTATTAAAATCAATAAATTAGGCATCTGTAGATCTGCAAATCTATGAATATCTATGAGACTATATATGTGTGAATCAATGGAGACTTATAAATCTATAGATATATAGATCTGCAGACCTATGACAATCTCTGAGTCTAGGCATCAGCAGATCTGAAGATCTATGCAGATCTATGAATCTCAGCTTCTCTAGACCTATAGGCCTATGAAGACCTATGAATCTGCATCCATAAATCTGTATATCTATGGATATCTATTATTTTAGGCATCTGTAGATCTTTAAGTCTATTGACATCTATGAATCTATGAGTGCATAGATCTTTAAATCTATATGCCTATATAAAGGTAGAAATCTCTAAAACTGCACATCTATGAAGATCTATGAGTCCATAGTCTATAAATAGTCTATACATCCATAGATGTATCAGTAGGTCCTTTGAGATCTATGAATATGTGAAGCTACATCTTTGAATTAATCGAAAACTATGAATCTATAAATATGTAATGTATGGAAATCTGTGAATCTAGTCATATGTAGGCCTTTAGATCTATGGAGATCTATGAATCTATGAATGTATAGATCTGTAAATTTATAGAGAACTATGAGTCTATAGATCTACCTCTTGAGATATATAAAGATCTGTGAATTCATTCATCTGTAGATCTGTAGAGATATTCTAATCTATACATAGAAATATCTGTAGATCTATGGAGATATATGAATCTATGAATCTAGAGATCTGTAAATCTATGGCGAAACATAAGTCCACAGATATACAGATTTCTTAATCTATAGCAATCTTTGAATAATTTCATCTGTATGTCTATAGATCTATGAAATCCAGAATTCTATGCATCTGTAGATCTGTAGATCTATGGAGATCTATTATATATGTATATGAATCTAGAGATCTGTAAATCTTTGAATATCTATAAATTGATAAATCCATATAGATCTAAAAAACTTTAATCCATAGATCTGCTGATCTGTAGAGAACTATGAATGTAGGTTCCTGTAGATTTTTAGCTTTATGGAAATTTTATAAATTTATGAATCTATAGATCTGAAAATCAATGGAGATCTATCAATCTAAGAATCTTTAGACCTCTACATCTATGGAGAGGTATCAATCTACCATCTGTAGATACATCTATAAATTGATGTACCTGTACATTTGTAGATCTGTGGAGATCTAAGCATCTCTAGATCTGTAGAACTGAAGATCTATGAATCTAGGAATATCTATATCTATATCTATACAAATGTATAGATCTATGAAATGTAGATTTCTGAATATCTATACGTCTATGCATCTGTAGATCTATGAATTTAGATCTATATATGTGTGGAGATGTATAAATTTAGGCATTTGTAATTCCATAGAGACTTATGAATCTATAGATTTATAGATCTGTAGATATATGGAGATCTATAAATCCATAAATCTGTAGATCCATGCATCTCTGGAGATGTATGAATTTATATATATATTGAGTGTTCTGTTTATCTATGGGTATCAATGTATCAAGCAACCTATAGATCAATAAATCAAAGGAGATCCATGAATCTATGAAATTTTAGATCTGTAGATCTATAGAGATATATAAATCCATGGATATTTAGATCTGTAGATCTATGGAGATCTACAAGTGTAAAATCATGTATATCTCTAGACCTACAGAGATCTAAAAATCAGTCAATCAGATCTATAAATCAATGGAGATCTAAAAATCTTTATAGATCTGTTGATCCATGGAGATCTATGAGCACATGGATACTTAGATCTGTATATGGAAGGTGATTTATAAATGTAAAATCCTACAGCTCTCCAGATCTATGGAGATCTGTGAACCTTTTAGTTACTCTTCTTTCATTGCTGGGACAAATATCCGACACTCAAAATGAGGGAAGTAAAGTTTTATTTAGCTCAGTTACTGGACCCTTCATACTTCAAAACAGCCTGAATTATTTAGCAAGACCTTGTAGCCTTATTTGTTCAGAAAAGAGGGTCAGTATGACTCTGTTCGCCAAACATTTTCTCTCTTCCCTAGGTGGCTTTAATCACGGGTACTGTTGCTTCACTCTATAGGGTCTGGAGGAGAGGGTGGGATGCTGCCATGTCCAGTATGATGGGTTCCACACCTCTAAGAGACGCCACAGCCCTGTGGGAGGTGGGCAAAACATATGCTGTCAGTTAAATGGTTCACGCCTCTCTGACCCTACTTCTCAAGCTCTGCCCTGGTCTTCTGGCTACACCCCTCAAGCCACTTGCTCCTTCTTGAGCGATATCTGCTACACAACTTCATGACACTTTAAGGGTACAACTAGACACAAGCCATAACACCTGTGAATCTAGGCATATTTAGATCTGTAGATCTATGAAGCTCTATAAATATACACATCTGTAAAATGAAGATGTCTGGATATCTGTTAATGTTTGCATCAGTAGATGGGTAGATCTGTTGGAACTATAAAGCTAGGTGGCCATAGATCTATATGTGTGTGGAGATGTATAAGTTTAGGTATCTATGAATATATAGGAGTACTATGACTATAGATCTATATATTTTTATATATTTGCACATCTATGAATCAATACATCTGTAGATGCACATATCTGTAGAGACCTACAAACATGTACATTGAAAGATCTATTGTTTTATGGAGATATTTGAATCCATAGATGTATAGATCAACAGATCTATAGTGATTTATGAATCGATGCATGTGTAGTTCTGTAGATCTATAGAAAACTATGAATTGAACGATCTATAGATGAATGATAGGAGATAAAAAGGTCTTTAATTCTATAGATCTGATGATCCATGATGACCTATGCATCTATGGACTTTTGGAATTCTGGATTTATGCAGATCAATGAATCTGTGAATCTATGGATATATAAATCCAGGGAGATATAACGTTTTTAAAGCTACAGATCTGTTACTCCATGAAGATCTATAAGGACATCTGTGAATCAATAAAACCATAGATCTATAAATCCATGGACATTTAAAATGTTTAAATCTAGCAATCTGTTGATCCATGGAAACCTTTGAATCTATAGATTTTTAGATCTTTGGATCCAAGGTTATCTGCGAATTAATAAATCCATTGATTTATAAATACATGGAGATAATAAACTTTTAAATCTAGACATTTATGGATCCACAGATATTTCAAACTATAGCTCAATGACGGTCTTCAAATGCAGAATCCTGTATATCTCTGGTACTATGGAGACCTACATTTCAATGAATCTATGAATCTTAAAACCATGTTGATCTTAAAGTTTTGAAGTATAAAGAGTTGTATGTCCATGGATATCTATGAATATATAGATTTTCAAAAATGTGGATCTGTGGAGATCTGACAAGAGGTGAATCTATGGATAGAGGTAGATCTAAAAACCATTAAATCTATAGATCTGATGATAGATGGAGATCTATAAATCTATAGATTTTGAGATCTATGGATCTATGGAGATCTAAAAATCAATGAACCTATACATTTATAAATCCACAGTGATCTTAAAGTCTCTAAATCTATAGAGTTGGAGATCTCTGGAGCCACAAATCCCTCGATCTGCATGGTGATCTATAAAAGCAAAATCCTGTAGATCTCCTAATATATGGAGATCTGTGTGTCAGTGAATCTATGGATCTATACATATGTAGAGATGTTAATATCGTTAAATCTATAGATCAGATGACTAAGGAAGATCTATGAATCTATAGATGCTTAGATCTGTAGATGTATGGAAATCTATGAATAAATGAATCTGTGAATCTATGGATTTATAGAGATTTTAAAATGCTTCCTTTATTGATCTTTTCATTCACGGAGATCTATCAGTCCACAGAAATTTTAATTTCTAGATATATGCATTGATAAGTCAATGGATCTATAAAAGTATGGGGATCTTAAAGTCTTCAAATCCATAGAGCTATAGACACATGGAGATCTATGAATCCACATTCAATAGATCTGTGGTGATCTGTAACTCAGAAACCTGTAGGTCTCAGGATCTATGGAGATTTACACATTGGTGAATCTATGGATCTACAGGATCATGGACCTTGATATCTTTCAATCTACAGATCTGATGGTTCATGGAGATCCATGAACTATAAATATTTCAATCCGTAAATCTATGTAGAACTATGAATTTATGAATCTACAGATTCCTGGAGATCTTAAAATGTTTATATCTATTGATCTTCTGATCCATGGAGATATATGAAACTATAGATGTTTCGATCTGTGGATCTATGAATCTATTGATATTTTAAATTTGTTAAATCAGTAGATTTGATGAACCATGGAGATCGATAAATCTACAGATGTTTAGATCTATAGATCTACAGAGATCTATGAGTCGGGGAATCTATGAATCTATAAATCTCTGGAGATTTTAAAATATTTCCATCTAGTGATCTTTTCATCCACTAAGATTTATCATTCCATAGAATTTTTTTATATCTAGGTCTATATATTGATAAATCTATTGATCTATAAAACCATGGACATCATTTTCTTTTTGCATTTAGGGAAGTTTCTACAAGGTGTTCAGGGCCTCACTACTACATCTGACCCCTAGTGATCCACCTGCTTATAGCCTCTAAAGACCTGGGATTATAGTCACGCACCAACACGCCCAGTCTAATTGCTGTGTCAGCACTCCCTGGGGGCAAGGCCAGCACAGTAGAATCAAGCCCCAGGATCCTGCACCTGCTTGGAGGAAATTTAACAGCTGAGCTACTTGGGGTGGCTCATGGAGATCTTAATGCCCTTAATCTAGAGTTCTGTAGATCCATGGAGATCCACAGAGGTTTCAATCAGTAGATTTATGGTTATCTGTTAAGACAGAATCATGTAGATCTCAGGATCTATGGAAATCTATGCATCAGTGAATCTATACATCTACAGAACCATGGAGATATTGAAATCTTTGAATCTATAGATCTGATGATACGTGGATATCTATGAATCCGTGGATCTCTGTGGATCTCTGCAGATCTACCAATTGGTGAATGTATGGATCTATAGATCCATAGAGGTCTTAAAATCATTAAATCTATAGATCTGGTGAGAGATGGAGATCTGTGCATCTATAGAGTTTCAGTTCTGTGGATCTATGGTGATCTAACAATGTATGAATCTATGTATATAAAAATCCATGGAGGTCTTAAAGTATTGAAATCTATAGAGTTGTACACCCATGTAAATTTGAATCCACAGATCCTTCAATCTGTAGATCTATGATGATATGTAAATGCAGAACATTGTAGATCCCAGGCTCTTTGGAGTTCTAAGAATTGGGGAATCTATGGATCAACAGATACATGTAGATCTTAAAGTTATAAAATCTATAGATCTGATGATCCATAGAGATCTATGAATCCATAGATTTTCAGATCTGTTGATCAATGGAGATCCACCAGTCTTAGACATACTGGAATCTACAGATCGGAAGATGCAATGAGATCTATGAATCTATTGATTTTCAAATCCAGGTATCTGTGCAGATCTAACGATTGGTGAGTGTAAGAATCTATAGATCCCTGGAGATCTTAGACTTCGTGAAATTTATAGATTGAAAGATTTAAGGATATCTATGAATCCATAGATTTTTCAAATCTTTTGATCTATGGAGATCTAGAGATTGGTGAGTGTGAGGATCTATAGATCACTGGAGATCCTAAAAATCATGGAATGTGCAGGTCGAATGATACACGGAGATTTATGAATCCATTGATTTTAGGATCTGTGGATCTATGCATATCTACCAAGTGGTGAATGTAAGGCTCTAAAGATCTATGATTCTTGAAATCTGTACATCCCTGAATCTATACAGACCTAAGGATCTCTAGATCTCCAGATTCTCAGATCTGTGGAGATCTACGATTCTTGAAATATGTAGATATCCGAATCTATAGAGAGCTATGAATCTCTCGATCTGTCCTTTAGATCTGTGGGGAGCTACGATTCATGAAATTTTTAGATCCATGAATATGTACAGATCCATCAATCTCTCATTCTATCCTTGTTTAGATCTATGGGGATCTACAATTCTTGGAATCCATAGATCCCTGAATCTATAGAGATCCATGGATCTCTCGATCTACTTTTCTTTAGATCTGTGGGGATCTACGATTCTTGGAATCCATAGAACGCTGAATCTGTAGAGATCTGTGGATCTCTAGATCTATTCTACTTTAAATATGTGGGGATCTACGATTCTTGGAATCCATAGAAACCTGAATCTGTAGAGATCCATGGATCTTGTGATCTTGATCTGTCCTTTAGATCTGTGGGGAACTACGATTCATGAAATTTTTAGATCCATGAATATCTACAGATCCATCAATCTCTCGTTCTATCCTTGTTTAGATCTGTGGGGATCTACAATTCTTGGAATCTATGGATCCCTGAATCTATAGAGATCCATGGATCTCTCGATCTACTTTTCTTTAGATCTGTGGTGATTTATGACTTTTGGAATCTATAGATCCCTGAATCTGTAGAGATCCATGGATCTTGTGATCTGCTCTTCTTTTAGATCTGTGGGGATCTATGATTCTTGGAATCCATAGAACGCTGAATATGTAGAGATCTGTGGATCTCTAGATCTATTCTACTTTAAATATGTGGGGATCTACTATTTTGGAATCTATAGATCCCTGAATTTATAGAACTCCATGGATCTCTCAATCTATTCTTCTTTAAATCTGTAGGGAATCAATGGTTCTTGGAAATCTATAGATCCTCGAATCTACAAAGATCTATGGATCTCTCCATCTATTCTTCTTTCTAATATTCTGGAAATCTGTAAATCCATGGAGATCTTGAATTGTTTATATCTAGAGAGCTGTAGATAAATGAAGATCTTTGAATCCATAAATGATTAGATCTCTCAATCTATGGATATCTATGAGTCAATGAATCTGTAGATCCTTGGAGATTTTAAAATATTTCCTTCTATTTATCTTCTGGTCAATAGAGATCTATGAATCATTAGATGTTTAGATCTGTACATCTGTGGAATTCTATGAATCTGTAAATCTATGAATATCTAGATCCATAGAAACCTTAAAATCATTAAATCTACAGATTTGATCATCCATAGAGAACAATGAATCTATAGACGTTTAGATCTGTGGAGATCTATGTGTCTAATCCACGAAGCTATAGATTTGTGGAGGTCATAATATGTTTCCATCTATTGATCATTTTTATCCATTGAGATCTATCAATCCACAGAACTTTTGATCTGTTAAGCTACATATTTTGAGTCTATTTAACTATAAAACCATGGAGATCTTAAAGTCTAAATTGATAGAGCTGTGGATCCATGGAGATCTATGACTCCACACATGTTTCAATGAGTACATCTATGGTGATCTGTAAACACAGAATCCTATAGATCTGCAGATCTATGGACATCTACACATTGGTGAATATACGAATCTACAGATCCATGGGGATCTTAAAATAATTTCATCTATAGATCTGATGAAGCATGGTGACCTATGCATCTGTAGATTTTTGGAACTCTGCATTTATGCAGATCAATGATTAGTTGAATCTGTGGATCTATAAATTCAGGGAGATCAAAAATTTTTAAATCTATAGATCTTTTGATCCATGGAGTTCTGTAAGGATATCTGCCAATCAATAAAACCATGGATCTATAAATGCACAGAGCTTTAAAATGTTCAAATCTGGTGATCTGTTGATCCATAGAGATGTTTGAACCTATAGATTTTCAGATTTGTGGATCAAACGTGATCTGCAAATCAATAAATCAATGGATCTATAAATACATAGAGATCCTGAGGTCTTGAAATCTATAAAGTTTTAGATCCATGGAGATCTATGAATCCACAGATCATTTTGTCTGCAGATCTGTGGTGATCTCTAAATGCAGGATCCTGTAGATCTCTGGCTCTTTGGTGACCTATGCTTCGGTGAATCTATGGGTCTATAGTTCCATGGAGATTTAAAATCATTAAATCTATAGATCTCATGAGCCATGAACATCTATGAATCTTTAGATTGTTAGAACTTTGGATCTATGGAGATCTACCAGTCAGTAAATATATGGATCTATAGGTCCTTGGAGATCTTAAAATCATTAAATCTATAGATCTGATGATCCCTGATGAACTATGAATCTACAGATTTTTTGAAATGTGGATTGATGGAGATCAATGAATCTGTGATTCTCTGGATCTATAAATCCATGGAGATCTTAAAACATTTAAAGCTATAGATCTATGGATCCATGTTTATCTATGAATCATCAGGTCCTTCAATATGTAGATGCAGTATCCTGTAGATCTTCAGATCTTTGGTAATTTCAATAGATCTACAAATATGTGGAGGTCTTTATGCCTAGTCATCTCTAAATTTATACAGATCTATGAATGTATATCTCTATAGATCTGCAGATATATGGAGATCTGTTAACCCATACATCTGTAGATGTGTATTTTTGAAGATCTTCAAAGATACAGATCAAAAGATCTATTGATATATGGAGTTATTTGAATCCATAGATTTATAGGTCCAGAGATCTATAGTGATCTATGAATCCATTCATCTCTGCTTCTGTAGATCTGTGAATATCTATGAATCAATCTGTAGGTCTATACATCTATGGAGTTCTATGAAAGTTATGAATCTATGAGCCTTTATGTCTTCAAACCTATGGAAGTCTGTCAATTTATCCATCTGTGGATCTATAGAACTATGGAGATCTATGAATTAATCAATCTAGAGATCAAGAAATCAGAGGTGGTCTAAAAATCTTTAAATCTATAGATCTATCCATCAATATGAATCTATCAATTTTCAGTTGTATAGTTCTGTGGCAATGTATAAATGTAAAATCCTTTTGAACCCTAGATCTATGGAGATGTATAGATCTACAAATCCCTGTAAGGCTATAAAGCTATGAAACTTTAGATCTCTAAATCTGTGGAGATCTATCAAACTATCCATCTGTAGCTCTATGGTGATCTATGAATCAATGGATATATAGTTCTATAAATTCATGGCAATCTTTGAGTCTGTACATCTGTTGATCCATGGAAATCTATGAAGGAATAGATCTTTATAGCTATAGATTCATGTTGATCTACAAATGCTGAATACTACCCATATATCAATCTAAGAATCCAACACATGGAGATATATTAATCTATGCATCTCTAGATTTATAGACTTATGCTTTATTTATTTCTTTTTGGAACACCATGCATCAAACTCAGGTCCTTTCACTTTTCAGGCAGGCATATAAGCCAATTTAGCTATCTCTCCAGCCCTCTAGATATATAGATTTATGTAAATTGTGGAATTTATTCATCTGTAAATCTTTAGATCTATGGTGATCTGGAGATCTACAAGTACATATCTATAATATGTATAGATCTAAACATTTAGAAGTCTATGGATCAATAAATCTCCATAAGTCTGAAAAGCAAAAATCTGTAGAGATTTTCAAATGTGTCCATTTACAGATGTTAAAATATTTATAAATCTTTATATCTGTATTTGTTGAAGGACACATATATATCTTGAGAAGCTAAGGAGAAAAAGACTGTCTCATAGATTCAGTGATGTTATCTGCTATTTCGTTGTTATCTTTCTGAATGTAAAATCCATAATTTTAATTCAAAAAGTAGCTTCAAACTGGCCTTATCACCAGACAATGAGGAATGGATGGAGATAGATACTAGTGATTCACATGCAAAAAATACATAAATTATGCTCTCTGTGAAAAAAGATAGTCTATCAAACTGGAAATGATACTTGTGCGACCTCAGTACTCTGAGAGGCTGAGACAGGAGGATCACAAGTTCAATCTGGGCAACTTGACAACTTATGGAAATCCTCTCAAAATGTAAAACAAAATTGGAAGTTGGGTATTTAGCTTAATCAAATGACCCTATGTTCATTTCTTATTTACCGTAATACAGATAGCCAACAACATTGATAGTGATATAATTTACTGCTAATACAATATCAATAATAGAATATTCTCAAAAATTTAAAGGATTATAGAAATCACTAGAAAATAAAGAGATAATAGCTATTAAACACTCAAACAAGAAATCATGAGCTGCAAACTGAGAAGGTATATAGGGGCAAATTAGAGAGACATAGTAATAAATGCAGGACAAATCCTGGATGATTGACACTGTAACATCATTACAAGATTATCATGTACTGTGTGCTTTTAAAAGTGTACTTTACGGTATCCCTTATGAAATAAGGTGTTGCGCGTGTACTATGTGTCTACCTCGTCCCCTTCCGAGAAACAAATGTTAAGACCCTGATTGGGCCAGACTGCACCAAGCAGTGAAACAGCTACTTTTACAAACAATTTTACCCCATAAGAATGAAGTACACCCCAAACTTATAAGACATTCAAGTCAGGATGTCCCCTATGTCAAAGCACCGCTGCTGCTAAAATCACTTCTTCAATCTTCACAGGAAGAAAGGAAAAGACTCAAAGAGAGGGGATGGTCATTACCTCACCAAGGAAACTCCTAGAACCCCCCCATACTCACTCCAGCCTTGCCTTCTGCCAGATGTAAAAAGAGGAAAATAAGAATGGAAAGTTAGAAAAACTGTAGCAAACATTGTAGTTATAAAATCAGCGAGACAAAGGGCCAGCCAGATAGCTCAGAGGGCTAAAGCTCCTGCTTAGGCAGAGCACAGTGGCAAGTGGTTAGATCCCCATTGTGCTGTGCCAGCCCCACCCTCTGGAGTGCACTGAAATGGTGATTGAAACTGAGAGTGGTAGCACACTCTTGTAATGCCAGGGCTTGAAAGAGTTAAAACAGGAGAAGGACAGAATCACTCTGAGTATGATCTACTCAAAAAAGTTATATAGGAGACTAGTGCAGACCATGTTGATCCTGCACCAAACACATAAAAAAATCAAACAAAAAAAAGTCTGTGAGCCATATTTAGTCAAAGGGAGCCAGTTAAAGTCACTTTTGTTAAGCAGATAGTATCAAGAAATGTGATAATAATAATGAAACATAAAGATTAAAAGTAGAATAGAACTGAAAGATATGGAGATAAACTGCAATTATACTATCAATTTTTTACTAATTTTAGACTTCGGTATGTGGAAAGTCAGCTTTTTCAGCATCATTTATTAAAGATCATGTTTCTTCCAGTTAACATGTATGTCCCTTTTCTTAAACATAAGGTGGATGAATCTGTTTGCCATTATATCTGCATTTTCTAATCTGTTCCATTGATTCGGGTTTGTCTCCATGTCAGTACCATGCTGATTTTATCCAGAAACTTTATAATATAATTTCAAGTCAGGGATTGTGATGCTCCTATATGTTCTTGTTGCCCAGGATTGCTCATGATATTTTGGCTTTCTTATGGTTCCAAATAAATTTTAAGACAGTTTTCTATAGATCTGTGAGTTACATTGATGACATTTTGATAGGGATTGCATTAAATCTATGTAACTATTTTGGGAGTATGTCTATTTTCAAAATGTTGGTTCTTACTATCCGGGAGCAAGGGATATCTTTCTATTTTCTGAAAATCTCTTTTCTCAGACCACTGTAATTTTCAATATACAAATCTTTTACTTCCTGTATGAATCTGATTTCTTAACATGCACTAAACTACAGACAAAATGGATCAAAAATTAAAACATAAACACTAAATCTCCTTGGAGAAAATGTGGATAGAAATCTTAAAGATAGAGGGGTAGGCAGAGAGTTCATCAACAAAAATCAGAATGTACAGGGAATACTTCAAAGAACCAACAATTGAGACCTTTTTGAAAAGATTCTGCATGTCTAAAGATATTATCTGCCCCTCTGAAAAGGCCTTCTATCTAGAATATATAAATAATTTTTAAGAAATCAGCTCCCTAAAATTCAAAGACAAAATCCACAAATGGGTATCTGACATAAATACACACAAATGGTTAGTAAATGTATGAAAATACCCCTCCAGACCCAACCAAGCCCAGGCCACGTGAGTATATGGGAGAGCTTCTGCTCTCCCCTGTGCCTGCTGGACCCCTCCAGACCAAGCACAGGTCTGCCACATGAGTGAGACTTTTCGCCATGCTCTCAAGATACCTGCATCCCTGAAGAGCCAGCCCAAACCTTCCTAGTGAATAAGAACTTTTGCTCTGCTCTCAGAACTCCTAAAATTCGCCTAAGTACAGACCCTACAAGAGACCTTCTGCACTACCTTTCCAGCACTGGATCTCTCCAGACAAAGCTGAGTGAGAACTTTTGATTTTTGCCACACTCTCAGGACCCCTTCAACTCTCCAAAGCCAGTTCAAGCCCGCATAGAAAAACTTCTTCCATGCTCCTGGACCTGTACAAACCCAACCAAGCCCAGGTCCAGTGGGTGTGTGAAAGAGATTCTGAGCTCACCAGAGCCCCTGGAAACACTATAGACCCAGCGCACGTCCAGCGTACACACCTGGGATGAAACTGCAGTCAAAGTTGCTGCATAGGGACTAGGGTCCAAAAACCTCCCAGTTAATCCAGGAACAGAATATCTTGCTAGGGGGGCACAACAGGTCCACCTTGAAGGGCTACAGCACAAAGGAACTGAGGACAGTAACCAGACCCAAGCCAGACAAAACCAGATGAATTCAAACTTAGTAGATCTGAACCCAAAATTCAGTAGGTGCTAAGTTATAACTGCACCAATGCTCTACAAGGGTCACAGGACAGTGCTGTACAAAATTACAAGGAGAAGGAGCAAAATGCAATCTCAAGTCCCAAGCCTGCAAAGAACAACTGCAGAGGACACTGGTACAGCAGAAATATCTGAATAAATAGCATCTGAAATAAAGAAACAACAGCAGAAAGGTATAGAGGAACCCAGATCAAAATTAATGTCTCAAATAAAAAAATCTCTGACTTAATAGCGTCTGAAGTCAAGCAAAAGCAGATACACATAGAGGAAATCAGAATTAATAACTGAAGTAAACGAATTAATAACTGGTGCTCATGAAGAAACTGATAAAAATAGACAAGATTAGAACAGCGACAGTCCTTGAATGAGCAATACAGGAAAGAAATAAATAGCATGAAGCACAGTCAAAGAGACACAGACGAACTTAAAATCTCAATCACAAGCTTGGAAAACCATTTGCGTGAAACTGAACATAGAGTTTCAGATCCTTAAGACACTGTCTCATCTAGTGGAAAGGTAAGAAAAGATCTCTTAAAAACAACTAGGACGCAGAAAAAAGTATTTCATCACCTGCAAAATGATGCAAAGATGAACAATGTGAGACTAATAGACATCAATGAAAAAGTAGGAGTCAATAAAATGATATAGATCCCGCCCACGCCCGCCCAGCCCCTGAGTCCGCTCAGAGACAGCGCGACCTACTCCGCCATCCTGCTCCATCCCGCCCGCGCCCGCCCAGGCCCTGAGTCTGGTCAGAGACAGCGCGGGCGACTCCACCATCCTGCTGCATCCCATCCGACCCCGCCCAGCCCCAGAGACCAGCCAGAGACAGCGCGGCCCACTCCGCCACCCTGCTCCATCCAGCCCACGGCCGCCCAGCCAGAGACCAGCCTGAGACAGTGGCTGACACCAGCGGCCTCCTGGTTCCCGTTCCAAGCTGGCCCAGCGAGAGCGAATTTACAGGACTCACCAGGCTTCCCAGATCAATGAGAGGGTGGAGAGTCTGAGGGAGAGCCTTTGGCTTCTTCCCACACGCACTACGCGGATCCCTGTCCCTAAACCCTCCAAGCCAGTGACTGGCGTGAAACCTCAGGACCCACTCACCAACACCTCCCTGGATCCCCTGACCTAAAGCCCACTATTTGAGTGGGAATTTCCCCGATTCTCTGGGCATCAAAGGTCAGTGAGTGTAGAACCCCAGGCCAGTCGTGCCTGACATACATTTCCCAGGGATTAAGCTGCCCGCGACCTCCCGTGGCCCGGTGACAGCTCCAGGCACACTGTGCCAGAGAAACATTTCCAGGTGGTTACTGGTCCCACACCACAGCCCCAGACACAGTGCAGGTGGGCCTGGAGTGAGAACTCCAAGCCTGCCACACCGGAAGGGCATTTCTCAGCAATCCACGGTCCCACACTATGGACTGAAACCCAGCACAGCCTGGCGTGTGAGTGAGGGGTCCAGGCCCACTGCACCAGAGGGACCTTTCCCAGCCTTCTCGGATTACGGCATGTAGACTCGGACCCAGCACAAGCTGGCCGGCTCAGTACAGCCTACTCAGTGAATAAGATCATCCACTATATATTTGTGAGCCCAGAAGAACCACCAAAGTGCAGGCCCACCCACCTGGGGAAAGCCCTGCCTGACACAGGAGGGCTGACCCCGGGAACCAACATACGGGAACCAAAGGAGCTGCAGCAAAAAAGAAACTGAACACAACAGCTAGACCAAGGATAGGCATACTTGGAAAATCTCAAACTTCATAGAATGGCACCCGAATCTCATAACAAGCTAAGGTTATAGCTGCACCAAAGCAGTACACCAAAGGTCAAAGATCAGTGCTATACAAAATGACAAAGAGAAGGGGAAAAATGCAAATCCAGACCTCAAGTCCATCAGGAAGGGCAGAGGACACGAGCTCAGCTACAACGAATGAACTAACAGATACAGCAGCAAAGGAACAACAGCAGAAAGCTATAGAGGAAATAAAACGAGAAGTAATTCCCCAAATTAAGAAAGAAATATTTGAATACATAGAATCTGAATTAAAGAATGAATTCCAGAAACATTGGGTGGAAAAACGATACTCACCCAAAACAAGGGCAGAAAGCACTATTCCAACTGATATATATGAATTAAAAGCATCTGAAGCAAAGAAACAACAGCAGAAAGATCATTAGCAACTCAAAGCAGAAATAACTTCTGAAATCAGAAAAGAACTTTTTGAAGTCATACGATCTGAAATACCTAAACAAGTGCAGAAATATACACAGGAAATCCAACTAGGAAGAAACACAGAAGAAAAATAATTAATAAATACTTTTAAAGAACACATGGATAAAAAAAAAATGAGGAGATCAGAAATATGATGGATTCCTTGAATGAGCAATACAGAAAAGAAATAGAACACATGAAACACAGTCAAAGAGATATAGAAGAACTAAAAATAGCAATCACGAGTCTACAAAACCGTCTGAGTGAAAGCAAAGACAGAGTTTCAGATCTTCAAGATGCCGGAGAAGCTAGTGAAAAGGTGAGAAAGGATCTCTTGAAAACAACAAGAATGCAGGAAAAAATAATCCATCACCTGCAGGATGATGCCAGAAAGAACAATGTGAGAATAATTGGTATCAACGAGAATGAAGGAGTCAATACAAATGACATAAAAAGAATATGGCAAGAAATAATTGCAGAAAACCTCCCAAATAGGAGGAAACAATCCAACATTCAGGTCACCGAAGCATACAGAACACCAAATAACTTCAACCCAAGTAGAAACACACCGAGACATATAATAGCTAAGATCTCAGAAATCCAACACAAAAATAATATGCTGAAAGCTGCTAGAGAGAAGAAGGAGCTCACATTCAAAGGAAAACCCATCAGAATTACAGCTGACTTCTCTACACAAACAATGAAGGCAAGGAGAGCATGGAGCAGAGTTCTTCAAGTCCTCCACGAAAACAAATTCCAGCCCAGACTACTATACCCTGCAAAACTCTCTTTCAAGTTTGATGGAGAAGTGAAATACTTCCATGAAAAAGAACAAATAAAGAATTTCATGATGACAAAGCCATCCCTCCACAGGCTGCTGAAAGAGGTTCTAGAGAGAGACCACAACGACCAGAACTCCATGCAAGAGAATGGAAGGAACCCACTAAACAGGACAGTCAATTAAACACAGGTTACAAAGGAGTAAACAATACCAGCTAAATATCATGACAAACATAAGTCAGCACATTTCAATTA
>PVKA01044195.1:0-16324 GCA_004027165.1 Ctenomys sociabilis | reverse complement strand
TGTACATTATTCTGTAGTTCCTTTGTCTGTGTCATCCATGTGGATGAGTCACGGCCAATGCTTGACCAGATTGCTCTCTGTGAGAGCCTGAGAGAAAGTTTTCTCTTCATGTGACTCTCCCCAGGCACACTATAGAACTTCAATCTCTTTCCTCTGTGGCTCCACAATCTCCTTGCTCAGAAAATTTGTAGCTCACCTGAGTCTCATGATATTGCAGTACAGGTTCTCCTATGTCCTGAGTCTTCGCTGACCTTGAAAGGCTAGGTCCAAAATGTTGGCTGGCCTTGTAGCTCTTCTATTTCTCCAACTCTGACTTGTGATCTTAGGTTGTTAACCATCCAGAAGAAAAGCTGATTAGTATCCTGCAGCATATATCATTCACTTTGCCTTATCTGACTCAATTGATTTTACTTGTTGTACATTTCCTTTTGTATTTCTGCTTTTCGCTTGTTATACTAGGGAGACTATACGATATTTACACATGTGTGTCTGGTTTATTTCACTTATGAGTATATGTTCAAGTGGCATCCACTTCAATATAAATGCTTCAAACTTATCATTCTTAATAGCTGAGTAATACTCCATTATATAGAAATACCACATCTTTTTCAACCATTCCTCATGTGATGGACATATTGGTTGTTTCCAAGATTTTGCTATCACACATTGTGCTGCTGCAAACATAGGTACACATATATCTCTATGATACAATGTATCCAAATCCTTTGGGAAAATTCCCAGTAGGGGGATAGCTGGCTTGAATGGGATTTCTAGTCCTATTCTTTTGAGGAGTCTCCATACTGACTTCCACAATGGTTGTACTAAAAAAGAAAAGTTTAAATACATAGCACCAGCACTAATGAATCAAATCGAGAAGCATAAGGGGCAAACCCAATGCCCACCCAGAACAAGAGCAGAGAACACTATTCCAGGTGAAACAAATGAATTAACAGCATCTCAGGCAAAGAAACAATAGCAAAAAGGTAAAGAGGAACTCAAACAGAAATGATTTCTGGAAAAAAAAAGAAATCTTTGAAATCATAACATCTCAGAGAACCAATTTCAGAAATATATGGAGGAAACCCAATGTGGAAAAACTCTGCAGTAAAAGAATTAATAGCTAACTCTAACGAAGAAACTGACAAAAAATATATATAGAGAGAGAGAGGAGATTAGAAATATGATGGATTCCTTGAATGAGAAACACAGGAAAGAAATAGATCAAATGAAGCAGAGTCAAAGAGATATAGAAAAACTTAAAATCGCAATCACAGGTCTACAAAACCATTTGAGCAAAAGTGAAGACAGAGACTCTGATCTTGAAGATACCAGTGCAGCTAGTAAAAAGGTGAGAAATGATCTCTTAAAAACAACTAGGATGCAGGAAAAAATAATCCATCACATGCAAGACGATGCCAAGATGAAAAATGTGAGACTAATCAGCATCAATGAGAATGAAGGAGTCAATACAAATGATATAAAAAGAATTTGGGCAGAAGTAATAGCAGAAAACTTCCCAAATACAAGGAAACAATCTAACATCCAAGTAACTGAAGCATACAGAATGCCAAATAACTTCAATCCAACTAAAGACATATAATAGTCAAGATCCCAGAAATCCAACCCAAGAATAATATACTGAAAGCCGCTAGAGAAAAGAAGCAGGTCACATTCAAAGGAAAACCCATCAGAATTATGGGCGACTTCTCTTCATAAACCGTGAAGGCAAGGGGAGCATGGAACAGAGTACTTCAAGTCCACTATGAAAACAAATTCCATCCCAGACTACTATACACTGAAAAACTCTCTTCTAAGTTTGATGGAGAAGTGAAATACTTCCATGACAAAGAACAACTAAACAATTTCATGACGACAAAGCCATCCCTACACAGGCTACTGAAAGATGTTCGAGAGAGGGACCACAATGACCAGACCTCCACTAATGAGAACAAAAGAAGCCACTAAATAGGGCAAAGAAACACAGGACAAAAAGGAGTAAACAACAGCAGGTAAATAACATGTCAATCATAAGTTAACACATTTCAATTATAACCATCAATGTAATTGGACTTAATTCACCAATAAACAGAAATAGACTGGCACAGTGGATTAGGAAACAAAATCCAACAATATGCTGTATACAAGAAACACATTTAACTCAAAAGGACATTCATAGGCTTAAAGTCAAAGGATAGAAAACAATACTGCATGCACCAGCACGACAGAAAAAAGCAGGGGTAGCAATCTTGTTCTCAGACAGTCTCAACTGCAAACCAAGGAGGATCAAACGAAATAAAGAAGGCCACTAAATACTGGTTAGGGGAAGAATTCAAAAGGAACAGGTAACACTGATAAATATGTATGCACCAAACATGGGGACACCCAACTGTGTAAAACAAATCTTAATGGTCATGAAAAACCTAATATCCAATACTACAATCTTAACAGGAGACCTAAATACACCTTATCCCACAAAGACAGGTCAACCAGACAAAAAATTAGCAAAGAAGTAGCAGAACAGAACCATAGCGTGGATCAAATGGACTTGGTGGACATATACAGAGTGTTCCACCCAACCACAGCTGAATACAAATTTTTTTTCAGCTGCATACAGGTCATTGTCTAAAATAGACCACATACTGGTGAATAGGTCATGCTTAAGTATATTCAAGAAAACAGAAATTATCCTATGCATATTACCTGACCACATTGCAATGAAACTGGAAATAAACAACAAAAGAAACCAGAAAAACCACCTAAATACATGGAAATTAAACAACACTCTACTCAGCAATCAATGGGTCACAGATAAAATTAAACAAGAAATTCAACAATATCTATAATTCAATGAGAATTTAGCACAACTTATCGGAATTTATGGGATGTGATGAAAGCAGTTCTCTGAGGGAAGTTCATAGCTATGAACTCACGCATCAGGAAAACAGGAACAAATAAACACACTAATGCAACACCACCAACATCTAGAAAGGAAGAGCAAACCAAACCCAGAGCCCAAAGACGGGAACAAATCATAACATTTAGAGCAGAAATTAATTCATTAGCTACAACCATAAGACAAAGAAAACAGTTCAAAGAATCAATGAATCAAAAAGCTGATTCTTTGAAAAACTAAATAAAATTGATAAGCCACTAGCTAACCTCATCAAAAAGAGAAAAGAAATAATTCAAATACAAACAATAAGGAATGAAAATGGTGTAATCACCACAGACATGGTGGACATTCAGAACATTATCAGTAGCTACTTTGAGAATCTTTATGATCACAGAATAGAAGACACAGATGAAATGGACAGATTCCTAAAAAGGTACAAATTACCAAAACTGAATCAAGAAGATAGAACAACTCTCAGTTAAACCAATAACAGCCAATGAAATATGAAATGTAATAAAAAGCTTGGAGACAAAAAAAAAAAATCCAATTCCTGATGGATTCACAATTGAATTCTACAAGAAATTTACAGAAAATATAATCCATACACTCCACAAACTCTTCAATGAAATTGAAAAGGAGACAGCTCTACCAAAATCATTCCTGGAGACAAGTATTATACTGATACTAAAACCAGGGAAAGACACAACTAAAAAAGAGAACTACAGGCCAATCTCCCTCAAGAACATAGATGCAAAAATGCTCGATAAAATCCTAGCAAACAGAATACAACAAATCACCAAGAAGATCATACACGATGACCAGGTAGGATGCATCCCAGGGATGCCAGGATGGTTCAGTACTCGAAAATCTATAAGTGTAATACACTATATCAACACAGCAAAAAATAAAAACCACATGATCCTATCAATTGATGCAGAAAAAGCTTTTGACAAAGTCCAATACTCATTCATGTTCAAAATCCTTCAGAAAATTGGAATACAAGGCCTCTACTTCAATTTGATAAAAGCCATCTATGACAACCCAACTGCTAACATAATTGTAAGTGGGGAAAAACCGAAATCTTTTACTCTTAGATCTAACACAAGACAAGGATGTCCTCTATCACCCCTCCTATTCAATATAGTTTTGGATTCATTAGCTACAACCATAAGACAAGAGGGAGAAATAAAAGGAATAAGAATAGGTAAAGAAGTTAAATTATCACTATTTGCAGATGACATGATACTTTACTTGGAAGACCCAAAAAACTCCACCAAGAAGCTGCTAGAATTTATACACAAATTCAGTACCATAGCAGGATATAAAGTCACTACTCAAAACTCAATAGTATTCCTCTACACAGATAACACGAACACACTGAGAGGGAAACTACAGAAACAATACCTTTTACAATAGCACCATGGAAAATGAAATACCTTGGAATTCATCTAACTAAAGAAGTTAAAGATCTTTTCATGGAAAATTATAGTACTCTGAAAAAAGAGATCATAGAAGATTTCAGAAAATGGAAAAATATACCCTGCTCCTGGATAGGAAGAACCAACATCGTGATGATGGCCATATTCCCAAAACTGTTGTACAGATTCAATGCAATCCCTATCAAACTACCAACAAAATACCTAGAGAAATCATTCTTACAATTTATTTGGAATAAGAAAGGACCTAGAATAGCAAAGGCAATCCTGGCCAACAAACACGAGTCAGGAAGCATTACAATTTTTGACTTGAAATTATACTACAAAGCTACTGTGATAAAATCAGCATGGTATTGGCAAAAAAAAAAAAAAAATAGACCTGAGGATCAATGGAATAGACTAGAAGATGCAGAGGCCCCTATGAACACACTCAAACACTTGATCTTTGAAAAAGGGGTCAAACACACTTTCTGGAAGAAAGATTGCCTCTTTAACAAATGGTGCTGGAAAAATTGGGTCTCCATATGTCGAAAAATAAAACTTGACCCAGGTCTATCACCATGCACTAAGCTAAAGTCAAAATGGATTAAAGATCTTAACATTAAAATAGAGACCCTCAATCTCCTGAAAGAGAAAGTAGGAGAAACTCTTGAAGACATAGTGTTAGGCAAGAGTTAATGAACAAACATGTATCCACATCGGAAACACTTCAAAGAATTAACAACTGGGACCACCTATTATTGAGAAGTTTTTGCATGTCAAAAGAAATTACCATCAAAGTGAAAAGACAACCCACAAATTTTGAAAAAATCCTAACTCATAAGAACTCAGACAAGGGTCTGCTCTCTAGAATTCATAAAGAGCTAAAAAGTATCAGGACCCCTAAATTTAAAGACCCAATCCAGAAATGGGCATCTGAGATGAACACACACTTCTCAGAGGACGAAATTAAAGAAGCAAATAAATATAGGAAAAAATGCCCCACATCACTAGTCCTCTGCAAAATGCAAATTAAAACAGCACTCAGATACCATCTCACCCCAGAAAGAATGGCTGTCATAAAGAAATCAACCAGCAGCAAATGTTGAAGAGGTTGTGGGGGAAAGGGAACCCTTCCCCACTGCTGGTGTGAATGTAGACTGCTGCAACTATTATGGAAATCAGTGTGGAGACTCCTTAAGAAACTAGGACTGGAAATCCCATTCAAGCAGTTATGCCCCTACTGGGAATTTTCCCGGAGTAACTGAAAACATCATATCATAGTGATATATGTGTACCTATATGATAGCCAAATCTTGGAAACAACCAAGATGCTGGTCACATGAGGAATGGTTGAAAAAAATGTGGTATTTTTATACAATGGATTATTACTCAGCTGTGAAACATGATAAACTCAAAGCCTTCATATTTGAGTGGATGCCATTTGAAGACATACTTAGAAGCAAAACAAACCAGACCCACATGTGCAAATATCATATAGTCTCCCTAGTATAACTCAAAAGGAGAAATGCAAATAGAAATGTATAACACAATTAAAAGGAAAGTGAGAATTTAAGGACTGGACAATGAAGAGAAGGCAAGGAGAAATGCTGAGAAACATGACAGAGGCAAGACCATTCACTTATACACACTAGATGGGTAAGACAATGATCCTGAGAAACAGCAGGAGATTTTTGAAACTAGCAGCTAAGTGGTAGGATTCTCACCCCAACTAACTATATATGCTGATACCTGTAAATGAAGCAACTGCACTGAATTTAACAAAGTGTAATGGAAGGGTCACACCCCAAATGCCTGTCATTCTGGTCTTCTAATTATGTACTTCTTGATACCAACTATTATTATACTGCCCTTTTTTAAAGGGTAGTAAATGAAAAATAAGATGAAAAAAGTCACAAGACAGTCATGCTACAATGCTACTATGCTGTATATGGATGGATTTCTAAATATCTATGTAAACATATGTAAGTGTTCATTCCTATTTTTTAAATTTTGTTTCTTCTTCATATTCTCTGCAGACTTAGGGTTTAGTATCTCAATATTTGATGGAAAATACATGTTCCACATTATGTCTATGATGTCTTATATTTAGACTGATGGTGTGGGTAAACTGAGCTGCTTATGTTGCAGGGTAATGATAAACTTTTCTTCTGGAGGGTTAAAACCTAAGTTTGCAGATCAAAAATTGGAGACAAAGAAAGGCTACAAGGTCAGCCGACATTTTGGCCCTAGCCTTACAAGGTCAATAAATACTCAGGACATAGACAAACCTGTACTGTAACATCATGTAACTCAGTAGTGCCCCAAAATTTCTGATCAAGGAGATTATGGGGCCAGAGGAATGTGATTGATGATGTATAGTGTGCCTAATGAGAGTCACACAGAGAGAAAACTTTCTCTCAGGTTTCCACAGAGAGCAAATTGGTCAAGCAATGGCCATGACTCATTCACAAGGCTGACACTGACAAGGGATCTACTAAGAGCAGTACAGGGTTACAGGATAAACCCTGAGGGTACATGACTGACCTTATCTGATACAAAAGGTACATTTTTTGTTATATAGGTCTTGCTTTAACTCGGTCTTAACCATCCAGCAGAAAAGTATAAAAATGGAGGTATATAAAGTCAAGTCGTATTAATATAATGAGCTGTGAATGGCTCAAGTCAACAACTTCTGTGGATAAACCCCTTCTATTCTTCTATTGTGGACTGCTGGTCTGTGTTGGATTTTTTTATTTAAATATATATATATATATATATATATATATATATATATATATATATCCATACATGTTTTTAAAATCTGTAACATATGTATTGTTGTGTTACCCTGTTTATATCATTTGTTCTCTTTGTTTTTGCTTCCATTTTTCACTCTTCAAGTTAAAATACAAATAATTTTTTTTAAAAAAAAGCTTCAGGAGGAGGTGCAGGCTCAAGAAAACCCTTTATAGGTACTAAGACCATTAAGCTGCTGCTAGCAGCTCAGCCAGCACCCCTATGAAGTAAAATCAACCAAAGATAGCCCTAATGCTCAATGATCTGTAGGTTTTATTTGATGTATTCAATGATGTTTATACAGGGAAATCATAGTTATAATTCAAGGCTGGTCAGATAGCTAAATGGATTAAAGTGCCTGCTTAGGCAGACCCGGGGACCAGGGTTCAATCCCCAGCCTGCTGTGCCAGCCCCACCCCTGAGGCACATTGAGATAGTTATTGAGACTGGATGTGGTGGCGTGCCTGTAATCCCAGCTCTTGGGAAGCTGTAAACAGGCAGATCACTCCGAGTCCGATCTTGTAGTGAGACCCTGAGCACCCTGTAGACCCTTCCCTAAAAACTATTTTTTTTTAAAAATGTGATTAGAATACCTCTTCATTTGGTGTAACTCCAATTCTATAGAATCAAACTCATTTTCCATGGGAAAATGTAAAAAGGCATTTATTCTATCATGGTAATATTACCTCTGAGATCATATCTCTTCAGCAACATATTCATAATGGTTTTGCAAAACAACTATCAGAATTGTCTGATACTTGTTACAAGGCATCTCTAATGGCTTTGAAAACCTTAATCCTTTTCATGTTATTCTGTGATTTAGCAGGAGTGTAGTAGTGATTTGTCTATGTTGTCTCTGTACTGTTTGAATATCCTGGAGACAACAAGCCATAGATGGACAATCTGCAGTCCTCGCCCTGATGCTTCAAAACATTTCAGCATAAAAACAAAAACAGGGAATTATAGAAATATAAATAGGAAACAAAAGCCTAAAGTCCCAAGAAAGCCAGGCACAATAAACAGAGCTGGAGGAGCAAGGCTGTCTCTCACTTGTAAATTCCCGCAAGCTGGGACTCAAAGCTGCAGATAGCAACTTCTCCTGCTGGCACTTTGTCTGTTCTTTAATCCCTCACTTGGGATGTAAATAGCTAGCACTGTGTATAAACTTAGAGTAAGGTAAATGCTGAAGTTAACAGAGAAAGTAGTTTGTGTTCACCAAAGTAGTAACGCCCATTCCTTAGCCCGCCTTTAGCCCTCAATAAATGTGAGATGTTTCTGAGGCTCTGCGCTCACTTAGAGTAATCTCAGTGAGACCTCTGAAGCTATATTAAAAAAAAAAAAGAGTAGAGTCTGTCTGAGGATGAAACCCACACAGATGAAACAAAGCTAGGAAATACCAAATTCCTGTGACATGCGCATGAACCTTTGGGCCTCATTGGGCCTGATGCTGCCCCAGGGCTCTTGAGCTACAGGAGACAATAATCTAGGTTTTCTTTTGTTCGTGCCAATCAGAACTTCATGTTCTCCACTTAACAACCAACAATCATGAGCAAAACAATAGCATTCGACTAGAGACTGTAAAACAGAAAACAACTGATCTAAATGGTTCTCCCAAGTCTCTGTAACCAAGCTAAACTTGTATGTCAGACCTCCCGACTCTAACATATGTCAAACCCTCTGTCATGGTTTGGGATTCTTGCAAGGGGAACAATATAATACAGGACACATTTTCTAATAGTATTTTATAACCAATCACCCAAGAATCATATACAAGAACTGCAGGAAATCTGTCCATACATAAACACTACAGACTCCAGCTGAGGGCCTAGATCCTAATATCTTGCATGAGTCCAGCTGAAAACCTAGAGCTTGTAACAAGACCTCCCACAAGTCCAACTAGAGACCTAGAGCCCACAACAAAGTGTCATGCAGGCCCCCCTTCATGGACTTGTGGTGGAAAGGCCCAAAGGTCAGTTTTGGAAGCTAGGAAATCTGTGCCAGCAGGATGAAGGATCTGTGTTAGCAAGCTGAGGGGTCTGAACTGGAGCTAGAAAGCAACACTCAAGGTAAGCACCAGAGCTCCTCCAAAAGTACCATATCCATCCTCAGCAACAATGAGGTCCCAAGCTCCTCCAGTGATGAGGAAAGCTGAACTCCCATCAGGAAGGCCAAGGTGACAAGCTTCGTGAGGTTGGGCAGTGCACCATCTTCCTCTCCAGAGCCAGGAAGCAATGCTTAAGATGAGGACCAAAGTTCATCAGGAAAGCCAGCATGACAGCGCAAGAGAACTAGCAACTTCCAGCAGCTCCAACAGCTTCTCCAAACAGCATCCCTAACAGTGTTCCAGCAGCTTTTCCTGTTCTGTCTTTATGCTGCTGGCAACAACCTTCAGGTGGACCGCCTGCACCTAGCACCATGCTAGTTTATTTCATCTGGGTGTAAAGTTGACCACCAGCTAGAAATCCACTACGCCTTCCTTATCACAATTGATATTTACACATACCTCCCAAAAAATTGCCATTTCTCAGCTTAGGAAAAAAATAGATTTTTGTATGATTAGAAGATGTTTTTCTGGATTGTGTAGAATGATTGCCTTATTTTCCCGTTTGCATGAGAACTGAGCAGTGAAAAAAGTGAATTTCGAAATATCCCTGGTAGCATTACTATGCTACATTCCTAGTAAACAGAACTAGTAAAAACCTCTTTATTTTGATGTTATTTAGGAAATGTGTAAAAAATATATTCTCCTTTAAAGAGCATCCATTCTTGTCCAGCGTCATAGTCAACTCACAGCCTCAATTTTCCCTTTACCTCCAAATGTTATAACTGCTCTTGCATTCCTTCAGCTGGAAACAATAAGCTAATTGAATAACTCAGCACTCCAGCACCAGGTAGCAGGCAAGCCAGCTTCCTCAGTGACTCACAAATGCATGCTGCACCACTGTTTGTATTCTGGAAACCTTGCCTGGACCACAGGCCATGTCCCTGGTTAGCTATAAATTTAGATCCCTGTGAGGGAGACAGATGACTGTCTCAAAGCTACCACATGGCTTCACCCCAGAGCCACAGTGGAGCCTCAGGCACAGGAAGGAGAGCGGCAAGGTGGCCCTGTTTCTTAAAATGTGCTTTGTCTGTGTCTGTCTGCACGTGCATGTGTTTTACAATCTCAGCGCTTAAATCAACCAATGAAATATTCATGGCACTAAAGTAGTGGGCAAGCTAACGGCTTGCTTATGGGAATATCAATATTCTTGGAGCCAGTCTCAATCCAATATGCAAGAAAGCTTCTCTTCCTCCTTTGTCACTTTGGATCCAGACTTATTTTCAGAGCCCCTCCACCCTTGCACTCCATTAACAGCGCAGGGGGTGGAAGATGAGCCGCAGATGAGCTGCAGGGGGCCAGCCTGAGGGAGCAAGAGGAAGCTACCATGGGATGTGACAGGGCCTGGGTCACGGAGGGGCCTGCGCTCCCAGACAGTCACAGAGACAGCCTGGAGGGACGTTCAGGGTGGCTGCTCTGGGAAGTTAGGGAATGTGTGCACAATCGGGTGGCTGGCCTTAATATTTTCGTCTGGTCTATGATTCCAGGTGTGTGCGTAGGATTTTCCTTTCTGGCAAAAGCCTGAGTGAGGGTAGAGACAGGGAGAAGGGGCGGTCCTAACTAGTGTCGCAGAAGGAAATAACAGCTGGAGAAAAATACATTTTCTTTTATCCATTCTCGGTTGAATTTGGGTGCTCGCAGGAGTATGCAAAGGTACAGGATGAATGTCTACAAATGTTCAGGCCCTCAGGAGGTCCCCTGTCTGTCCCCTTTCCCACCTGGCCATTCCAGCCTGCCCACCTCCGCTCTCCCTAAGCCACCGGTCTACACTTAAGGTGGAGTGGAATCCTACATTCTTCTCTCCTCAGCGCAATTCAGACTGCCAAAACAGGGGCCAGTTCAGATGGCGGTTTCCGGATGTGGGTACCTGTCCCTCAGGACTGGGGGAAGGCCTGCCAGCTCATTCCAGGTCGGCCTGCCCAAAAGCCATAGAGAGGCCTCTCCCTCAGGCTGGTCTCCGCTACTGAGCTTTATCCAGCCTGCCCTTTCAGGTGCCCCAAGAGTCAGGGAAGCAGAGAGACTTCTTGGAGACCGTGGCCCAGAGCAGTACTGCCAACCCAAGCTGGGATTGTAGGAGGCCTACTTACAGATCCGGAGAGGTAGATGTGGGCAGTGGGACTTGGAAAGACGGCTGCTCTCCACACACAAGACCCCGCCAACAGCTGGCCCCACTCCAGCAGGAGCCAGAGAGCACCAGAGTTGGAGCTCAGGCCTCAACGGTTGTCAGTCAGCTGGAAATCCTACCCGGTGTCCCCAGGAAGGCAGGCAAGGGCTCCTAGCTATGGCACTTTCCTGTATTCTCTCCACAGATGAAATCTTCAATTCCAAGCTTGTGAAAGTAACTTTTTAGCTTCATATATTTAAAGGTTCGCATGCTATAAGTTTGGGGAATATAGCAACTTGTCAGTACTACAGATCAAGGCATCCAGTTATATTCACATGCTGAGATTTCCTGATCCAAGCACTCGGAGAAGGGGTGCTCCTAAATTCAGCACAAGGAGCCACGTATCAGGGCTTTCGCTATTGAAGCTGCATCCTCATTAGACCCTGAATAACACAAGCTGATTAAAAACAAGCAAAGGGCAAGGACCGAGCAGGCCAGAAGCTGGCCTTCCTTCGCTCCCCACATCTGCGAGTCTGGTGTACACAGAAGCTGCTATACAATTGTCTCTACATTTTCAAGGGCCAAAAAAGAATCACCACTTCCCTTCTTTAATTGAATGTCAAGTCCTTTAGAGATGCTACTTCCCACCATCCATCTACAAAAGCCAGCTGGATGCCACAAAGATACTTCTTTTTACTTTATAAAAAAAAAAAATCATTTATTTATTTGGTACAGGGTCTTGCTACACAGCCGGGACTCATAGTAATCCTCCTGCCTCAGCCTCACCAGTGCTGGGATTTCTGGTGGGCATAGCCACACCCGTTTCTGGGGCTGCATGGCAGGTGGTGCTGGGGAGGGTCCTTGCAGTTGCCTGCAGGAGCTTAGTCCGCTGAGCTATCCCTCCAGCCCCAGCAAAGCTATTTCTGACGCTGCTGCTGATGTAATCTCACAGAATCTGGCTCATGCTCTACTTCACTGACTGTGTGACCTCGGTGAGATGACTTCCCCTCAGTCCCTTTGTTTCTGTAGCTTTAAAATGGAGGAGTAGCATCTGTCCCATAGACTGCCATGCTACTCAAATGATTTAATATAGATAAAACTGTCAAGACCACACTGTAAGCACTATAGGTGTGTGAGCTCACGTTATTACAATAATTGCTATCACTGGTGGTTTCAAAATCTTATAAGTAGGGGCTGGGGAGATGGTGGTCCAAGCGCCTGCCTGGCAAGCACAAGGACCTGATTTCAATCCCCATACTGCAGGCACATCACTGGGGAGGCTGAGACAGGAGGATCACTATGAACTGCGTAGTGAGTCCTTGTATCAAACAAGTAAATAAATAAAAATTTTAAAGAAAATCCTGTAAGTAGAATTCCTGTCAATCAACTGCAAAGAAAATCTCATCTAGACAGATACATAGCTATGCAGCTGCTTTCTCTTAGTTCAATGAAAAGAAAGATTTGTACTAATAGTGCTTAGATAGGATATCATGTCTGCATCTTGTGCTATGAATAACTACTACGAAGACAACAACATGCAATTCATCAATTATTGTAACTGTCCTACTAACCTGTTTTGAAACTGTCCCATTGCTATTTCTTTCTCAATAAAATTAATAAAAAAAGAAAGAAAATCTCATCAGTTGATTAATAGATACTAATGTAGCCAGGCCACCCTTAAGGCCCTCCAGAACTTAGACCTCTACTCAGTCCAACTTGGTTGAGCTCTGCCAAAGGATCCGCATAGCTTAAGTCCTGTGTTACAAATATGTGACCATCAAATAAATGCCTAGCTATATATGCTGTGATGTATATAATTATACATGTGGTATATATGATTATAAATAAAAACTTGGTTCTCTTGCAAGATCAGCTGGAAAGTCTTCATCAAAGATTCAGCAAGACTGACTTTTCCTCTTTGATCAACAGGAGCTTGTGGATGAACGCCTGTCTTGCCAGGTGTTCATTGTCTGCTTCACATAACTGGACACTCAAGAACATTGTGGCACAAGACTGAAGGCTGAGAGCAGACAACTGTCCTCACAATCTCAAGCCTCACTGAGGTCAAGGCAAATCCATTGTGGGAGCTGAGATTCGAAGTACTCAGCAACTACCATGAAGTTAGGACCCCTGCTTGCCCAAGGCTTTGTGTTCTTTCACTTACTCTGTGGAGTATCTATATTGTAGATAAATGCTGTTTGCTCCCCTATTTTTATTGATGAGGTAACTGAAGCTTAGAGAGATTAAGTGACTTCATTGAGGATGCAGAGCTAGCCAGTGTCAGAGACAAGAACCAAATTGAAATTTACATCACTTTTATTGAGTCTGTGATCTCAATCATTATTGTTTAGGTCTACTGAGTTTCAAGTCATCTTAAAAAGCAATGTACTGTATCAGATAGTTTGCATTGGGATGTCATGCTTTTCTTGTGTGAAAATAACATGAATTCTTAGCCAAAAATTTTCAGGGTCTTTTTATTACGAATTAAGTGCTTTGATGGTTCATCAGGCATGGTCTAGCAGGTTCTTCTCCAGTTAAAGTCAGAGCACCTCAGAATATTTATGCTAGCAGTTTCCAGATGTGTTATATGAGTATTTGCCTATATCTTACAAGAAGTATTCATTAAATCAGCACAATTGTCCATGTCTTTAAGGACAGATAACTAGACTTACACGTTGTAAATAGCTTGAATTTGTCACTGTTGTTCATTCTCTCCATGCCTACAGTTAAGACATAGCTTAGTCTGTGATCCTTACAGCAAAGTTTTTGAAATAATGAGTTAAGCCTCTTCAGTGGGTCATAAAAGTATTTTGTGTGTCTAGGTAAGAATTTTTATTAAGTAAAATACTATAGATAATAGAGTATAGCACATGTAGTAAGGAATGCTACAGAAAAGAAATTGAGATGCAAATATGTATAATGTAGCACAATATAAGATGCATTTTTCTGTAGATCACAAAAATATTTTAAATGACTTTACAGTTTTGATTTCACAGTTTCCAGCTCTTTGGCCTTCAGAGAGAAATATTAACATATATTAAGGTCAACAAAAAGAAGTACAGTGAAGTATGAGACTCAATTGGAGGTGAGGATTAGATTTTTGTGGTATAAATAAAAGAATCAATTTCTTTTTCCAATGGAGGAGATAGCTGAGCAACATAAGCACCTTCCTGGCAAGCATAAGGTCCTGAGTTCGATCCTCCATACCAAAACAAACAAACAAAACTCAAACTTTTTTTCCTGTCGATCTGAAGCAGTTAGATGACACTGAGAGAGCTGCTCTTAAGAGCTTCCCCTGAAAACCCAAATGAGAAAGAAAGCAGATTGCTCGCGGATGACTGTGACCCACATACAGTTCTTGTGAAATTATCTGGAAGAACTGGCAATACCCAGTGCCTCCTGCGGCATCGGGCTGAGTGCACCTGACTCTGGTCTTCCCAGGCTATTATTCAAGGACCAATAGAAGGACAATAGGCCATAGCATATGAACTGTGAATATTTTCTAAAAATTTCAAATTCCTCAATTGTCACCTTGTGCATACAGAACCACAACCTCCAAGAAAGGCCCCAGGAAGCAGCAATTATTAAAATCTTCCCAAATGATGCTGATAAAGTCAGCCAACCATGGTTCTCAAACCTGCAGTTGAGCCAAAGATGCTCTGACTTCCAGGAGCACAGGCACCATATTTTTGTCCAACAAGAGTTACTAGAAGAAATCAGTACAAGGACTAGAGCCAAGGATTAAGACTTCATGCCAGAAGAACAGCTCTCTTTCTCCTAAACAAGATCTCCTAAGACTAGTTGCCAAACTCAAAAGCATGGTAAACTCTTCCAAAGGCTGTTGTTTACACAATTGTAAAAGCCCTGCATCTCAGACTTGGATAAAGAATAGAAGTTCCTAGAAGAATTTTGTTCCCTTGTGACAGAACAGCATTGTTTTTCCTGTGTACAAAATTGCTATATGTGTGGGAAATTTGAAAATGGAAAGGGCTGCAGACTGGTCTCCTTGTTGAACAGTATGGATTCCTATTCTGGTCAGAATGCTTTGTTTGCTGCCCACATAGGAACAGAAGCTACCTGGCCCTGGTAAACAACCCCAATTGGAAACACAGGGCACTTAGCATCTTCCATACTCAACAGGCATTAAAATGACCTGAAACATTTATGCTTTCCAATTCTCATCTTTCAGGCCCAACCTGTCGCTGAAGTTTTCAATTGATTGTTGTCATTGAAGGCACAGGACACCGCAGTTCAATCCTCAGCTCCGCCTGCCTTACCAGACCCACCCTTCAGGCAGCCTGAGCCACAAAAAAAAATCTTTGTGGATTCAGAATGTCTGATAATTCCCTCCCATGGCTATAAGTAACTCTATTGTCTAATGAATATACTGACATCCAAATCCAGCTTTTGGGGTATTAAAAAAAAAAAAAACCAATGATCAGTCTTGCATTGATACCACTATCTACTATCAGATTACCAATATCTGGTCATCTGAGCAACAAACTTGATAATAATGATGCATAATATAACTTGATCTACCTAGGTCTTAACCACCCAGCAGAAAAGTATAAAAATGAAGTACACATCATGAGCCCATAATATTAAGCTGAGCTGTAAATGGATATGGTCGACAATTTCTCTGAATAACTCACTATGGTTGTAGAATGCTGGACTGTGTTGGATTGTGGTGTCGAGTTCAAGCACCTAAGTTAGTTGAATGTCAATGGAGTGCCCACTTTTGACAGGTATAGACAAAGGAAGGGTTGTAGAAAGAAAAAATCATGATGTGTGTATAGACAGTACAGTTGGGATAGATAACGCTGTGCTTCTACATAATTCTATGAGAGGCAAGATCTGCACTAATGGTGGTTGGACAGGATATTATGTCGGCTTTTAGTACTATGGTCATCCACTAGGTAAATAATTATTGAATTTTTGATATATAAAAAAATGGAATAAGTAAGCAGCTACACTCTTAATTCACTGATAAGAGATATCTGCTAAAATAATAT
>PVKA01044194.1:0-16325 GCA_004027165.1 Ctenomys sociabilis | reverse complement strand
TATAAAATGGTCCTTCATTTGTACCCCATTTTTGTTTAGTTTTGTTGAAGATGGATATTCCCTTGCCATTTAAATATTGTAGGTGCATAAATTCAGCAAAATATCCCAATATAGTCCAGTAGTCCATAATAGTAGTGGGCTATCTGTAGGACTGGCAGTGTCAGAAGTTGTTGGGTTGAGCCTTTTTACAGCTCAGCATATTAATATGGCTTTACTATTTATACCTCATTTTTATACTTTCCTGCTGGATGGTTAAGACCAAGATAAAGCAAGACCTATGAGAAATGTAACTTTTGTATCTGAAAAGGTCATTCAAATTCCCTCAGGATTTGTCCTGAAACTCTGTACCACAGTTTGTAGATACTATGTCAGTGTTATCCATGTGGATGAGTCACAGCCATTGCTTGGCCAATTTGCTCTCAATGAAAACCTGAGAGAATGTTTTCTCTCCATATAACTCTCCTTAGGCACATTATATATCATCGATCATTTTCCTCTGTGGCTCCATAATCTCCTTGACCAATAAATTTGGGACACAACTGAGTTATAGGATGTTATAGTACAGGTTCTCCTATGTCCTGAGTCCTCACTAACCTTGAAGGCTAGGGCCAAAATGTAGGCTATCCTTGCAGCCCTTCTTTTTCTCTAATTTTTGGTCTGCAAACTTAAGTTGTTAACCCTCTGAAAGAGAATGTTAATGATATTTTACCCTATAACATAGGCAGTTGAGCTTAACCTCACTATTTGTCTGAATATCAAACATCTTAGACATAGCATGGAACAGGTATTTTCCATCTAGTATTGATACATTAATAATATTGATACATTTAAATCCCTAAAGAATGTGAAAAAATATTTTTAAAAATAATAAATAATTACATACTTTTACACAGAAATTTAGAAATCTAACCATATACAGCATTGTAGCAGGACAGTCCTATGATATTTTTTTTCTTGTCTCTTGCTTTCATTTATTATCCTTTTTTTTTTAACAAACACTTACTTGAGAGACAGTATAGCAGTAATTGGTATGACATGACAAGAAGTACATATTTAGAAGACCAGATTGACAGGCATTCCAAGCATGACCCCAATATTACACATTGATATCTTCAGTGCAGTTGTTTAGTTCATAGGTATCAGCATATAGTTAGTCAGGGATGTGAGAAACTTCTTTGTGTGTGTGTGTGGTACTGGGGATTGAACTCAGGACCTTATGCTTGTCAGGCAAGTAGTTATTCTACTGAGCTATCTCCCCGGCCCTCTATCATCTCTTTGGCTAAGCATACAGTCATTATAAATTAGATCTTAATTGTTGGTGGCTCTCATTCTACTTTATTACTGTTATATTTTGGATTATGGATGGTCAGTATTTATTTTTATGTGTCTTAAAATTTACAGCATCCCATCTATAGCAGTGGTACTGAGACTAAGCTTAATAAAGGCATTCATGTAGACTATCTCTTGCCCCATTATATTTGCAAAGAGATACGAAATAAGAATCACAGCCTAGAGCTTGGTTGGTGGCACAGGCCTGTAATCCCAACACTCGGGAGGCTGAGGCAGGAGGATTGTTGTGAGTTCAGGACCAACCTGAGCTACAAAGTGAGCTTAAGGCCAGCCTGAACTGCATAGTGAGACCCTGTCTCAAAAAGACAAAAAAAAGAATCACAGCCTATCAGAGTAGATATATAAGATGTGTACTCGCAGGAAGGCCTGATGGTGGTGCATGGGCTAACTTGCAGTCTTCTAACTAATACCTCAGGAAACAAAGCACATATGAGGTATGAGCAAAAACTATGGTGAATGTTTCCATTTTTAAAAAATTTATTACAGTAAAAGACACACTGCCATAAATCCCTCTCAAAATACTTTCCCCTGCTTCAAACACACTTATCCCATTATTTTTGCTACTTAGTGAAGCAGTTCTGGAAGTTGTCCTGCATGATTGCCTTTAATTGAACTGTCATGGCTGCCTTCATGTCCTGGATCAATTTAAAATGTTTACCTTTCGGAGATCATTTTGGCTTTGGAGAAGAGTCTTAACTTTCCTGATTCCACAGCTTAAGAATAAGGAAGATGAAGAAACCTTATAGTGCTTTTATGAGTCAGCCACCCATTGAATGGTTTTGGTAGCAGCATATTTTTTTTATTACATTTCATAAAGATACTCATGAAACAGGACTTCCAGTGGTAGGAATAATGGCCAGAATAATAGGATAAGTGCATTTGAAACAAGGCAGTGTGAGAGGGATTAATGGCAATGTGCTTTTTACTGTAATAATATTTTATTTAAATATTCATTAAACATTTCGATCACATGGATGTAGGGCCCCTCTGACCCAAAAGCCTTATGCTCCTTAAAAATCAATACTTATGACTTTATAATGTAAAGGAGATAAATCTTAAACAATTGAATACATATGCAAATATATAAAGTGCTTCAGAGGTCACCAATATAAGGATCGTGCTTAGCTTCTTGTTTATTACACTTAGGAATGCTCTTATTTCTGTTTCTCATTGAAAGTTTACAACCCTGGCTACCAATCATGAAAAGGGGCAATGAAGCCAGTGTTCCAGCTTTAGCTGGTATTCTAGAAAACAGTGCCCAACGGTTAACTTGTTTCATTATCCTAGGAAGAAAGAGAAACATTATAATCAATGTGTTTAGTCTTCAAAAGAAGAGAGAAAGCCCTCGAAATCTTCTATGAAGAACAAACTTCCATTCAAACATCAGGTGAAGGAAAGATAATTTAAATCATGCATGAAATTAGTGTGGATGTTCTAGTAACTCTTGGAACAAAACATACAAAGAATGGATTCTCCTACCCAACCTGAATTACCCAATAATAACAAAAATTGATGAGATGATGGTCCACAGAGAAAAATATCAAAAATACCCTAAAAACTGTCAGATCATAAATAACAACAAAGCTGTTAACTTCTTAACAAAACTATGAAAAATCAAGATACCTCTCAGTTTAAAATGTAAAGAACTTTTAGGCAATTGAATATATGTAAAAATAAATATAAGGCAAAAGCCAGGCAAAGTATGTATAAGAAAAAGCCCAGACAATTGAATATTCAGCTTGTTCAAAAGAATGGAGATTTTAAAATATCAGAAGGTAGCATGTAGTAAAAATAAATGCAACCTTCTAGAGTTACAATGTAAAGTTGGCCTGTCAAAAGATAATTCTACAAGACTAGTGTGGAAGATTGAAGTCTTAACTTTCTTGATTACCTTTCAAAGGAATGACCCCCAACCCATTCATATTTTTGCATGCATTTCTTTACAATGTGATTCTGTCACTGCTCAATGAAGAGGGTGAGCCTATTTCTTCCATCTGTGTTTGAGAGTGGCCATGTGACTACTTTGGACAAAAGTGACTTGATAAATGATTGGAAAGGTATTTTCATATCAGTGATCACTGGATCTTTGTACTGTTCTCAGACAAGTGTTTGGATTGAAGATTCAAATTCAAATATGACCAACTTCGAGATAGGGCCCTTAAATTTAAGAGATTAAGTTTAAATAAGGTCATTTGGTATAGCTGATACTCCATAGAATTAGGGTCCTATTTAGAGAGACACCAAAGAGCCTATTCTCTCACTGTGTACCCACAGAAAGTCAAGTGAGCACACAGCAATGAGAAAGATCATTGTAAGACTTTCTTGGCAAAGCCTCCAAATGAAGCCTAAGCAGTGAGAAAACTAAGCAGTTCAATCTATGATATTTTGTTATGACAGTCCAAGCCGACTAACACAGGCAGCTAGTGTTGTCTCCATAGAAAAGAATAAATGTTCTCTTATATTAGTCTAAATGCTTGAAGATAAGTGAATAGTTTCATTGGGAAAATCTGAGGTGACTTAATTTTCTTATTTTGTGGATGAAGAAAAAGAGTAGGGCTGGTTACTCACTACCCCACATGGGAAGTTCTTGAAGGTGAATTCACCCTGGAAAGAGCAAGTCTGGGATGAGGCAGAAGGTTCTGGAAAGGAATGAGCCTAGGAAAGTTATTTTGGAAACCTACAGTAAAGAGGACTCCAGCTGGCATATAAGAATTTCCTAGTCTTAAGCTGTCTGTTTAAAAATAGGGCTGTCACCAGTCTTGAAAATACTGGCTGAAATATTTACCACATGGAAAAAAAAAATTAACTGATGAATTTTCAAACTTCCATTCACTGGTGATAGTAGTTGAGTCTACGGAAGTGCTTTATAAGAGCTTAAAAGTTTATATGGAGATTGCAGTGTGTTCCCCTGCTTTCTGTGCATCTGATAGATGAAGTATGTAAGAAGTTACTGGAATAGTTGAATCTTAAGGGAACAGAAGAGTTAAAGCCGGGAAGTGCAACAAGGTCAGGTGTGAGGCCTTTGTGCCCTCAGCTGAGTAAGGGTGCTGCCCTCTAATGGCTGTATCAGCCTGACACATGTCTTTCAATGGTCTGTTTTTTTGGCACTGAGATTTGATTTAGTGGAAGACACTCTTTCCACAGATAGGTGAGGGTGTTTTTAGGGGAGGAGGTTTGAGATGATTCAAGGGAGCATATAACCTGGTCCCGCCACATGTGCAGTTTGCAGTAGGCTTCATAGCACCTCTGAGTCTCTATGCTGCTGCAGGTCTGGCAGCAGGCAGAGCCCAAGTGGTAATGTGTGTGATAGGGACAGGTGTAAATGCAGATGCAGCTTTGCTGGCTGGACCACCCTCACCCAGGGCTGTGCAGCTGCTCCTAATAGCCCACTGACTGATACTGCTCCACGGTCCAGGCTTGGGAACTGCTGCTGAACTTATTCAAAACTGGATCATGGACAGCAATGCACACTTTAAAATTATTTTTAACAAATATGGATAATATATGGAAGTTGGCCATATATAACAGATCCAGTAATTGGTCAGTGAAATTCTTGTGGCCGGCAGAATCCCTGGCATCTGAGAAGTCACTTAGAGGAATTGTCTAAATTTTCGGTCTTAGAAGATGTGTTACAAAGATGGATATTCACAGAGAAAGGCCAAAATCAGAGCAACTATATGAAGATATTAGTCATAAATTGCATACACCTATAAAAACAATTGATAAAGAAATTGGAGCCCACTCTCTTGCTAAAGATAACTAAAATTTCTAGACAAAATGTTTTAAAAGGCATTAAAGAGGAAGTAAGAGAGTAAAAAAATATTGAGATGAGATATGCAAAAGGCTCAAGGACACACACCTGGCTCTTGGAATCAGTTACACCATGGGGCATCTGCAGATGCCAGAGAGCAAAGCTGAGACGTGTGCTTTTCCTACCTCTGTGGGACTAGGACGGATTGGAGCTCACAGCAGTGGTGGCTGTGGTGGTGGTGGTGCTGCTCCTGGTGGTGGTGGAGGTGAAATCTTGAAAGCATGGCTTTAGCTCCTTTTGACATTTTTCCCATTTAGAGGTAGACCCTGCTCCCTAATCTTGTGTCTGGGCCAAGTTTGTGGATCACTAGGACATAAAACAATGCTAGTAGAAGTGACACTGCACTGTAATTTCAACACTGCTTCATGAAAGGTCTTTGCCGAGTCACTTGGACACTTGCATTTGGAGCCTGGCCAACCTGGAAGAAGTCTGATCTCTTTGAGTCACCCTGCCTGAAGGAATCCCAGGCCACACTGACAGGCCATGGGCCTGTCTTCTTGTTGGTACTCTCAGCTGGGGTCTCTGTCAAGAGCCAAGGCCAACCACAAAGCTTGTCTGAAGCTGGCTTGATGGATCCCATACAGTGGATCCCAGAATTCACAGAGGAGTCACTGCTCTTACTGGGGCTAGAGGAGCTAATAAGAAATGGATCGTTGAAAGGGGAAGATTATCAAGTTCTGATTATTTTGTTCAGTAAAATTCTATATCATTTCTAATGTTTTCATATTATTTTTATTCTCCTTAAAAAATAAAAAAAAGTTTTAGGGCCAGGGAGATGATGGCTCAGTAGAATAAGCACTTGTCTGGCCAGCACAAGGGCCTGAGTTCAATCCCCTATTCCTTCAAAAAATAAAATAAGTTTTAAACATGACAAAGATTATACAAAATTGTTTTTGTTCCTTTAAATCTAGCCTCTTATTATACCTTACTCCACTGTAAATAAGTTATGTATGCCTAGTAGAAATTATTGAATAATATTCAATACTTAGACTTTAAAAAATTAAGAAGAAATGTCTTAGTAGTTTGATCTCAATTGACAATATATTGAAGACAATGACTGTGGTTACTACTCTAAAACCAGTAGTATGGCAACATTGCTCCCTGCCTACACCCTTGCAGAATTGTGAAGCATAGGAAAAAATTATTGAGTTTTAGAAAGTTTTCTTTTCTTTCTTCTTCTGTAAAGCCATTCTGTATTAGTAATGGACAATGTAAAAGCAAGAAAGAGGAAAACAACGCAAGTAGAAGCACCAACCTGATATATTGTGGAGCCAACAATAAAGCAGCAGAGAAAAACCAAGGGCACTGAATGGGTCCCCAGGAACTCTCACTGTGACAACATTTCTTCTAAAACCTTTAGTCCTTGAGTGAAAAACACCAATCAGTGCTTCAGCCTCAGAAAGTTAAACCCTGTATCTCCTATAAATACAATGCAAGAATGTTATGTATAAATTCATATGAGATCATTTAAATATGCATTTCAGGTTGGAGGGGAGAAAAGAATCATCCAGACGCTGAGTCCCCTGTCCCTCTCCCCACATATGTCAGGCACCACTCAGGGCAGTTAAATTCTGGAACCTTGATACAATGCCAACCAAGACTAACACAATTCTTGAACATAGTGCCTCATATCCACAGTCTACCAATCCACCTAAGGTGGAAAGCGACACTGTCTCACATGGCAGGGTCCCCAGGACATTGTCAACCTCAGAAGAATAGTTTCCAGAATGTTCTGTAGTCATAAAAAGATTGAAGTACACTCCTACTCCATCACAGAGGGCCAAGTGACTCATCAGGATGACATCTTTGGGATGAAGTAGGTACAAGATGGGAGGAGAGACTCTCAGGGCCTCCAAGTGAAGCTCCTCCACACTTTCCACCACAGCCTGGGCTCCCAAGGCCCTGAGAGTGAGGACAGGATGAGACACTGGAACTGATAGATACAGGGAGGCGGTCAGAAGGAATGTATCATGTGCAGCAGAAGCCAAATTCCAGGGCCTAGGAGATGGCTCAGTGGAATAAGCAGAAGGGCATGAGCTCAATCCCAGTTCTGTAAAAAATAAATACATATAAAAATTTTAAAAAGTCAAATTCCCATACTTGGGCCTCAGCAAAAGGCCTGGCCCCTTTGTTGTCACTGTTCTTTCCATTCTTACATCCAGACTAGAATAATGACAGGTAATTTTCTCAACAAAGTCCAGGTGCAGCAATTGGAGATCAGGTGGTAATGTGAGGAGTGGGGACAGGTGTAAATATAGTGGAAGCTTTACTGGCTTCCGATGGACCATGGAGCCATTATTGCTCTACAGGCTGGAGCCTGCTGGCCCCTGCTCAACTTGCACAAGACTGAAACACAGCCGCAGGGCATCCTTGCAGATCTGACAGGATTAAAATCAAATCTACTATGAAATTGAAAATCTATTTTTTATGGTACTTAGGACTGAACCTAGAGCCTTCCCATAGTGCTACAACTCTAGCTCCTTTTATTTTTTTGAGATAAGGAGGATCCTACTAAGTCACCCAAGCTGGTACAGGGTCTACAGGGTCTCACTATGTAGATCGGACATGTAGAGATCCTCCTGTTTTCAGCCTCCCCAGCACTGAGGTTACAGGTGTGCACCACCACGCCCAGTCTCAGCTGCTGTCTCAGTGCACCACGGGGGGGAGGGCAGGTGCAGCACACCGTGTATCAAGTACCGGCCACTGCACTCTGCCCGAGCAGGTGCTTTACTCCACTGAGCTCTTTGGCTGGTCCCTGGGTTCATACTTTTCATCCTTCTACCTCATCCTAGACTTCCGGGAACACAGTCAACTGCTGCCATTCCTGGATGAATTCTGTAACTTTTGACTCTTCCTAAACTTAAAATAGTACTGATCTTACCAATGCAACAAACATTTGGTCAATACATGTTTTGTATGTTAAATATGTTATATACAGGGAAAAAAAATATGCAGAGTCCTAAAAGATCACTTTTTTACTCAAATACAGCTTGCTAAAAAAAAAAAATGAACTGTTCTTAGGACAATGAGTAATGCCACAGGGCGTTTTAAGCACATACTTGAAATTCTTTCATTATACTTATCCTTACTATTTTTTTTACTTCAGAGAGTATTTCTGATCTGATTTTCACTATATATTCCTGCAGTTGATTCTTTACTTCAGACACTATTAATTCAGAGATTTATTTTTTTTTTTTTTTACTTAGGAGGTTATTTCTGATCTGAGTTCCTCTATACCTTTCTGTAGATGTTTCTTTACTTCAGACGCTATTAATTCAGATATGTCAACTGTTTGATTCCCAATTTCTTCTGTGCTAGTGTCTTCTGCACTTGTTCTGGGCAGGCTCAGGGCTTGAGATTACATTTTGTTCCTTGCCTTTGTCCTTTTGTACAGCACTGTGCTCTGGCCTTTGGTGTAGAGCTTTGGTGCAGTTATAACCTTAGCATCTATTGAAATTCTTACCCAACAGAGATTTATGTGATTAAGGCAGTTATAGTTTTATATTTATAGAACAATAAAAAGCAACACTAATAATGGGTAATGATATTTAGCAGTTGACAAACTTTTGTAACTAGTGGCTTTGTAGTTTAGACAGTAAGAGCAATCATTATGTCTGTATAGCTAAGCAGATATTAAATTGGGAATTTTATTTAACTTAGTTCTGCTAAGGTCTGTCTGATCACCTCCCCTTAATGTGCCTGCTGTTCTCGAGTCAGACTAGTTCATCCTTGTTACCTTTGGCCCCTTCTCTCAGTGAAGAGAGAAAGAGGGAGGATGCTCTTATAGATCTGAGTCTAGCAGTGTCTCAGCTTACTAGATACAGATCTATAGTTTGAATTCATCCAGTTGTGCCTGGCTTGGGTCTAGCCGCTGTGCTCAGCTTCTTACTGCTGCAGCCCTTGGAAGTGAACCAGCTGCGCCACTCTTGCAAGTTATTCTGCTCCTGGATTAGCTGGGTGGTTCTGGCCCATAGCCTCTCTGCAGGGACTTCAGCTGCAGTTTCACATCAGGCCTGGGCTGGATTTGGAGGGGTCCAGAGAGCAAGATAGAAGGACTCACAAGTTGGGCCTGGGCTGGGTCCGGAGGGATGCAGCAGGCAAAGGGGAGCGTGGAAGCTCTCCCACACACAGGCCGGGCTTGGCCTTAGGCTGTGTCTGGAGGGGTCCCAAGAGCACAGAGGAAGTTCTCACTCACACACTGGACTCAGCTGGTTCTGGAGAGGTTCGGAGGGGCCCCAAGAGCACCGCTGAAGGTCTCACTCACACGCTGGGCTTGGGGCACAGGGAAGCACAGAAGCCCTCCCCCACATGTGCTGGGCCTGGGCTTGGGATGCACCTCTTAACCACATACTTGTAACACCAGAGCTGACACTAATAGAAACAGGAGGTAGCTGTGAAATTATTATCCTAGTGCAGTAGGTACTACAGCTCATTTTATACAGACTTAATATTGCACCTTTATATTTGTCTTCATTTCTTTCCACTGCAAATGATGTCATGCACAAACTGGATTTGCATCAGTTTTGATTCATTGTAACTCTTTATGAGAGGTTTGTGTATGATTTATGGGCTGTGCCTGTATGAGCTATGGAAATCTCTGCACTTTCTGCTTAATATTGCTGTGAACCTCAAACTGCTCCAAAGACAAAAACACTCTATATTTTTTTAATGACATTGAAAAATATTTCCATTTTTTATAATGGATCAAAATATAAAACATTGGAATTAACCAAGGAGCTACAAGACTTGGACAATAATAACTACAAAATGTTGCTGAAATAAAGCTGATCTCAATAAATGCAAAACATAAAAATCAGAAAGAGTTTCTGTAATTTAAAAAATTAGTAATAGTACAATAGACCATTATTTATATATTTTTATGCATTCATGGCATAACCAAATTTTTCCAAACTTTTTTAGGATTTTAGGCTATATTGTTGGTCTGTCAGTTTCTCCTAACTGTTGCAAGTCTCCCAAAGCAAAACAAAAACCTATACATATGTGATCTTATGCTGTGCAAGGTTCAACTGTGCTAGAAATTTGGAGGAACAGCAGTTCTGTGGTCCTATCTAGATATGTGGTCACTCTATGGCTTCCCCCTCATTATATTTTCTTCCCCAAAATGACACACGTCAACCACGGAACCTGCCAGGGTAACCTGCTCAGGTTGCTTTTGGTTCTCAACAGCTTGATCCTGGCCCCTGTAGGGGCTTCCTTATGCCTCTTCAGTACCATGATCTTCATTTTAGAATTGTGCTGAGATGAATTGAGATCACTATTGACCCCTCACGGGGATATTCTCCACCTTGCTCTAGTTGGGACCATGGCCATTGTGAGCTTTACAATAACACTCACCAGCATCACCCTCCATTTGAGCTGGGATGTCCAGCACTGCAGACAGAAAGATCTGAGTCTTCCTCCCCAGACTGGTTCCTGTGGCCTCTCTGTACCAGATGAATGTGATGTTTACTGCACCTTCTGACACTGAGCAGAATGGACCAGCTTCCTTCTTTCAATCCTTGTCCCCCAGAGAGCTGGGTTTCCAAGTGCACCTTAGAGATAGGGATTCCCAAGCTGATATAAAATGATAAGAGCCATGACCATGGTAACAGGGAATAGGAGGTAGGTGCCTCTCTCTAATGCAAGGAGTGAAAATATGGAAATTGTGTATGTATCCCATGAGGAACACTGTTACAGAGCTTGAGAGTCCACAATAGTTACCCCTGAAGAAGGTAGATGCAGATACTTGTATATCCTAACCCTGATCCTGACTGATTCCATAGGTACCAGTAATTAAAGAATTTGAAATGGATGGATCATTTGATTTATAAATTATAAATTTTAATTTTAATAATAATTTTATAAATGATTATAAACAAGGAAATTTATAATCATTTATAAAACAGAAAATGTTTAATATTTTTGATGAGTCACTTTTCAGATACTTCATACATAACAAGGAGAGAGACACAGGTACCATCAATCTGACTTCCAAAAAGGTATTTTTCCTCACAACAATCTCAAAAGCAATTCTGTTATTTTCAATTTCAAGGACCAACCAAATCTCCATCTCTCCACTCAGCACTCGGGTCTGCCCTGATATCTGTGTTTGCTGGCACTGTATTTGTCCCTGTGCCTGGTCACACTGCTTTGCCTTGGGTGTGCCAATCTGTGTTGTGATCCCAGCCTGTGAAGAAGAGGTCTCTTGCCTGAGCTAAATGCTGGGGCTCAGAGTGATCATTAAAGGCTTTATTGTTAACTATTAAATGACTGGAAAAAAAAAAAGAAGAGAGAGAGAGAGGGCTGGCCAAATCACTCTCCGGATTACAACCCATACAAGAAGGTGCAGGGCGGCTGGGATTAAATCCCCAGGGCCTACTGTGCCAGCCCTGCACCCTGGGTGCATTGAGAAGGCAATAGAGACTGGGCTTGGTGGTACGCACCTGTAATCGCAGCACTTGAGGCTGTAAACAGGTGGATCACTACAAGTCTGATCTAGTAGTGAGACCCTGAACACCCTGTAGACCCTTCCCTAAAAAATACAAAAAATAAATAGAGAGACAGAGACAGAGACACAGAGAGAGAAAGCACTTGCCTAGCAAGAGAATGGACCCAGGTTCCATCCTCAGTACTGCATGCTTTGCCCACCTCAGAACCCCAGGAGCACCATGCTGGCCAATGAAACTAAGCATGGTGGAGCACACCTGTAATTCCAGCACTAGGGAGGCTGAGACAGGAGGATCAGTACAGTCTGAGCTGCATAGTCAGACCCTGTACTAAATACATATATATATATATATATATATATATATATATAGAGAGAGAGAGAGAGAGAGAGACTATACAGAACTAAGTGCATTTCTGAGTCTTACAGAGGGCCAGCTAGAGCAGTTCAGAGTGTCTCTATCTCTCGGTTCCTCATTTCCACAGGACAGAAATTGCAAAAACACTAGAAGCCTCATCTGAATCTATAGCACTTTTGTTTTGTTTTTCTTCACCAGACTCAGTCTCACTGATAATCACTCTGTACACAAATGTGGAAGGGAGGTTCTGCTTTCTGACCCTGTGCCTCACTGTGTCTGCCTCAAAGCGGTGGTTCCCTCAGTCTTCACTCCGTGCGGAAACGTGGAGCTCTGAGGGCTGCTGCACTCTGACCCCAGAGCCAGGCCGTCTCTGAACAAGTGGAACTGGAGGTGCACATGGGAGCTCTGTGGGAGAAGCCATGTCTCCCAGGACAGGGCACTGAGCTTCTCAGTGGGCTGAAAGAGCAGGCAGTTGGCCCAGGATGAGGAAGCAGCCCTAGAGGACAAGATCACAAGAGTCCTCAAAAGAGTGAGACTTTGGGCTCCTGCTGAAAAGCCCAGAGTGGGAAGTAGCCCCAGCAAACAAGACAAGGAGGACTGGACACCTGTCACACATCACATCCCCCTTGTACAGCCCAGCCACAAGCATGCTATCCTACACTGAGTCTATGGGCACCTCCTTCCACAAAGCCACCCTGCTCTGCTATCACGGATTCTGGCCCAGGCCCTCTCACACAGGAGCAAGCAAAGATTTTACCTTGGACTTTGATCTGTTTTCCTAGAGACCTTTTCTGATTCACCAGATTCCTCCAAAAGCAGTGTTACAGTGACACTTGCCACTGTCCCTGAGAGCTGCACTTTGTATAGGGAAGCTGGAATCTTCCTTTGAGCTAAATAACTTTCATCCCTGTAGGAAATCGTCATCTTTGTTCTCCAGTTCCTTTCTCTCTGACCTATCAGAACTATGCTGCCTCCTTCAGAAACTGTAGAAGATACCAGGAGGGTCAGCCCATTTGCAAAAGAGGGAGGGAAGCTTGGTTTATGATTTCTACATAAAACCTACCTGTATGCCCTTGCTCTTGGGCAGTGAAGTTTCAGCATGCACTCGCCTTCAGGAGGCAAAATGGAGTTACTAACCCATGCCTTAATTACTCAGCCTTGGAGGCCATCTTTCCTCAGGAGAATCTTAGCTGCACTTGTTATAACACAATACCATGAACTAGGTGACTCAGAAATAATGGAAATTTATTTTTCACAAATGTGGAGTTTGGATGTCTGAGGTGGAGGTATAGTGTATCTTAGGCTGTAGACTGCTGGCTTCTCATTATGTTTCACCTGGTAGAAAAAGTCATAGCAGTACCTCAGTTCATGAACTTAATACTTTTCATGATGCTTAATACTTTTCAGATGCAAACTAAATCAAATTTCCCCATAAGGTCAACATTGAACCCAACCAGTGAATTTGACTGGGTTCTTGTTCAATTTGGTTTGCAACCAGAATCATGGAAAGAATTAAGTTTGTGAATCAAAGAACCACAGTAGCCAGAAAGCGCTCTCTGGGCTCATGTGGGAAGGGCATGCATCCCATGCGTGAAGATTCTAATCTCATGACCTGTCTCTCAGTGTTCTTACCTTTGAAAACTACTACATGAGGGTTAGTTTCAAGACATAAATAATGGCAGGTGGGGGGAGGACAAAACTAATTGGTCCATTTTAGGAAATGTCATGGAAAACTTGCAGACCTATCTCTGTCAGTGATATCCAAAAGGTCTTCAGTGGTCGCTTTCCCACACCCCACATCTTCACCCATCCCTAGAAGTCCTGCCCTGTGTTACAAATTCAAATCTTGTCCCTTCTTCTTCTTATCCCACTAGACATGACTGGTCTACCAAATGACCTGGATTCCTGGGGAGTAAACCAGTTACTAGGATTAGGACTGAAAATCTTTAATTCTCCACACTTTCAATTTGAATGTTTTCAAAAAATATTTCTTCATCCATTCAATGTGTGATGAGGTAAAGGTTATTCTTAATCCAAGGTTCAGCTCCTAAGGCCAAATAGTTCAGCAGATTAAAGCTCCTTGATGAAAGTGAGAAAAAAGTCAAACAGACTCCCCAGGGATCTCTCCTTTGACTGGTCACAGTTTTTAAAATGTCCATTCTGTTATTTATTCATAGGAGTAAGTTATGTTCTGAGTTTGTGTAATCTCCATTATATTTTATGATCATAGTTGAGAATTTTGTCCTGAAGGTAAAGAACTAAATTGTATTTCAAATAAGAATTTCTCTTTCCCATAAATGCCCTATGACTGCCAATATCCAGATACATGGTAGGAGAGAGCAGAGGGAAGTCATATAAGAAATGTGAAGGCTGACACAATACTACAGCAGAGTCAAAGCCAAAATACCACAGGCACTTTGTAGAATTAAGAGTTATAAATTTATAAACATATATGGCTTGCTAGTGACTCTTCCAACAGAGCCAGAATTTTCTGTTAGAAAAAAGGAGACAATCTGTTTTTTAAGAAATGAAATTAGAGGTCAGGCCAAATAGTTCAGCAGATTAAAGCACTCACAAGCAGGCACAGGGCCAGGGGTTTGATCCCCTTGCAGGCCCCACCCCCAGGGTGTGCTGAGGTCGCAATTGAGACTGGGAGTGGTGGCATGCACCTGTAATCCCAGCTCTTGGGAGGCAGTAAACAGGCAGATCACTACAAGTCTGATCTAGTAGTGAGACCCTGAACACCCTGTAGACCCTTCCCTAAAATACAAAAAAAAAAAAGAAAGACAGAAAGAAAAAGAAATGAAATTAGAGCAACAGAAAATGTGTGTTTAATTGTCTATATCTATGGTTTATTCTATGATACTTTGACACAGGTATGTATTATACAGTGATTAAATAGGGGTAAGTACAATGCCCATCACTTCAAATACCCTTCATTTCTTTTAAACCATCAGCATATTCTCCATTCAGAAACTGGAAAGATTCACAGAAAGAATGCTGCTGATGGTAGGAAGGTGCTCTGTCCCCCAAGTCCCATCTGTTCAGAGATGAAGCTTTTGGAAGGCGATTGGATTACAAGGGCTCTAACTTCAGCATAGATAATCCACTGATAAGATCATAATTTGATGGCATTAATCAGAGGTAATGGACATGTAGGAGGTCACTGTGACCTTGGAAAACATCCTGGACCCTTTCTACTGGATTCTTTCCTCCTCTCCGTGCTTCCTTGATGTCACTGTGATGTTTCTGCCTCACCACAGGCACACAGCAGTGGACCCACCTCACCATGGACTGCGTAAGTGATATTTAGAGATGTATGTGCATAGCTAACGAAAGCAGACTAATAAGGAAGTCTGAATCATGGCCAGAGACATCACTAAGAACACACATGCTAGGCTATATCACTGGCTCAGTGTTGCTGCTAACAAGGCTTCGGGTCAGTTGGTTCATTAAATTGTTCTAAACTAGTTAACAAGCAGCTGAAGAGCTGGGAGGGGAGCAAAAAGCAGAAGTCATCACAGAGCATTTGTTTCTTCATTCTTTACACTGATAAGTTACTTATCAGTTCCTTCTTTCTCTCTTGGTCTGCACTCCTACTCCCTTATAACCACAGTCTCCCTCAAACATACAGTATATCTGGCATCCTAGATGGCACTAAATGACCAATGGTATCACTACAATCTCCCTCAAACATACAATTAACTCCCATTAATTATATGATTGCAAGGCAAGTTGCAAACCTATCCCTTGGCCAACAGGATTGCTAGAAGCAAGACCCATGGAGATTCTGTCCTTTATCTCCCCCAGCGTCATGACCATCCCTCACATCCAAGGGGTAGACATAGTGCATGTGGCATCTCAGGCATGAGTCACAAAACATTCTCAGGAAACATGCAAGGTGAATTAGGAGAGTTGAACCCACTCCAAAGTAAGCCCCTTCCTCAGGCCATCTGTTGTGTTATAGACCTTTTATTCCAGTAATACTTGTTATTTAATGACCACTGAGTTAGGAAAAGAAATCTTGTTATCCAACAGTACACCTCGGTCATTCACAGTGCATTTTTAAACAGGACTACCAAAAAAATTTAAAAAATAAAATAAAAAATAAACAGACTACCAGACAAAAATCTCAATGTATCTCTCAAATACAAATCTTATTCATGGAAAATCTCAAAGCCCATAAATGAAAATCAGCGAGGAAGGCCTTTGTGGTGTGTCAGGTATCTCTCTCCACCCTTCTCTGTTTCCTACCCAGGAAGCTAGTCTAATTGAGCAGCACCATTGGGGAACCATTGCTTGCAGGCTTCTAGCAAGCCCCAGCTAAGGAGCAGCACCAGAAAATCAGGAGGAAGGAGACT
>PVKA01044193.1:0-16327 GCA_004027165.1 Ctenomys sociabilis | reverse complement strand
AAAAAAAAAAAAAAAAAAAAAAAAAAAATTAATGAAATGTCAACTGACACCCTGATATTTTATACCTATGTCCATGGGAAAAGCTAAACTAACATTTTCTTTTTCTTGTATTTATCATGTATAGTTTTGGAATCTAGGTTCCGGCCACTTCCTAGCTTGATCTCATGTATGTTCCTTTCACTTCTAGTTCTGGAAAAGAATTTGAGAATAAAACTATCTTTTCCTTGAATTACTTTGGAGGTATGGATGCAGTTTCGGCTGGCACAAGGGTATGCCTGGCTCTTTCTACCATGACAGCTCAGATCATCAGCAGCATCTCCGAGGTGGTGGTGGCGTTTGGTAATCTGCACCACCTCAGGCTGCAGCCATTGGTCACATGTGGCTGTTGCAACTGAAGAGCTCTGTTTTGCTTTGTTTTGTTTTTTGGTGGTACTGGAGATTGAACTCAGGCCTTGCACTTGCCAGGCAAGTACTTATTCCACTGAGCTATCTCGCCAGCCCCTTGTCTCAGTGTCTTTCACAGTGCACCTGGCATAAACTCTTTCTGATTGCCCGGAAACTTTTCCTATTGTCTTGTATCATTGCTTGACACGAAATGCAACCTTGGTATTTTTCTTACCTTTCCGCACTGATCTCTTCTCTGAGGATGCTGATCTGCACCTTTTCCCCCGGAGACTCAGGCCATCGCCTCTGGCTTTCTTGCTCACTTTTTTCTTTTACAGCAATTTCTCCTCATAGTTTCTTATTTACTGAGAAGGCTCCATTTGCCTTCCGGTTTGTGCATTCAGCTGAATATTTACTTATTTTTAGGTGCATTTTTCCCTTTTGATATTTTGTAGTGAGTAGAAGATTCCTAACGGGACTTGAACGTGTATTTTGATATTGTTTTCCTGATGCGGAAAACCGAAAATAGGAAATTTAAGTTGTTTACTGAAAGTCAGGAGGCTGACCAGTGTCAGAGTCAGGCTCTCCCTGCAACGCTCCTCCAAGCCTTGCCATCCATCGCTTCTCCAATGCTACTTATGTCCAAGAGGAAACCAAGTTACAGCTCAGGGGCCTTTGCCAAGCCCGGTCCTCACATCTTGTGAAGCATCCATTTTTTAATATAAATAATCACATCTGGACTTGTTTTTGTGTAAACCTAACGGTTTTACACACCAAATTGAAATGAAGTGTGCCTCGCATGTGGCAGAGCTTCACATCCAAAGAGTTTTTCTGTGCTGTCACCCCAGGAACCTTTCCAGAAATTTCCTAATGACTGCATGATGATGACAAGTCCATCGTGTCTCTCAACAAGAAAAACAAAAAAAACAGTTTTCATAGGATCCTCATCTGCTGTTTAAAATATATATAAATGTATCAATATATTAATATATTAGTTAATATATTAATGTATGTGAAAATAATGGGAATTACATATGGAAGTTAATTTTAAGCATCAAGAAAGAGGACAAATAGGGTCATTTCTTCCTTGAACTTACACAGATCAAAAGACATCACAAAGCTTACAAATTTTGTTATATATAAATTTATCCACTTATTATTTATTTAGTCTTTTTCAGGTGTGGCTTCACTATGAAGTTCAGGCTGACTTTGAATTCACTTTGCAGCCAAGGTTGGTCTCAACCCTCGAAGATCCTCCTGCCTAAGCTTCCCTGACTACTGGGATTACAGAAATGCATCACTGCACCCAGACTATATATAAGCTTATTTCAACACTTTTCAAAGAAATTTAAATATAATATACTGGCATTTACATGGTGAATGTTCACCATACAAGTTAAATTAAGAAAATAACTTTGCCAGTATCCCACAAATCCCCCTTTTTCTTTTCTAGTTAGTCACTTCTCTTCCCTCCAAATGTAATAATTTCTCAATTTCTATTTCCTTGGATTTTGTTGATTAAATTTTTCTCCCCCAAAATAAGCAACCACCTATGTAAAAATGTGCACATGAGAAAAGACCTCAAATATGGCCCAGTGTAGTAGTTTTTAAAACTCATTAAAAATGGACAGCACAATATTTTCTTCCAATGAAATGTCATACATGGCCCCAAAAGATGGAGCAGATAACACTAGAACTTTTCCTGTTGAATCAGAATCAGAAATGTGAATCCTTACATTGTACTTCCTTCCTTTAACTCAGGTGGGGGTTTGATCCTGGAGAACTCTGAGGCATCATCCCTATGTGCAGAGAATCTGAAAAGCTCCACTTGAAAATCATTGGTTTGTTGAAGCCTCTTCCTTTTGATAAGAGATTAGCAAACTTTCCTAGAGTCACATAATAATACTTAAAGCTTTACTTGCCATAGAGTATACTTATGCAAATACTCTCTCAATATGAAAACATCTCTACATGATATGTGTTGACTTTATTTTGTTTTAATAAAACTTTATTTATAAAAGCAGGCTATAAACCACATTTAGCCATATGCTATAGTTTGCTAACATTTGTTTTTGAAAATAGGAGTGAGAGGGCTAGGAAGATAACTTGGTGGTCTAAGCTCCTGCAGGGGAAGCACAAGGACCCAGGTTCCATCCCTGGTACTATATGCTGTGCCAAATCCAGAACCACTAGTTGTGGTAGTACATGCCTGTAACCTCAGGACTCAGGAGGCTGAGACAGGAGGATCACTATGAGTCTGATCTGCATAAGGAGATCCTGTACTGAATACATAAAGATTGAAAAATAATTTTTAAAAATATGAATGGGAGATTCATAAAATTAAATAACTTAATTACAGAATTGTCTTACTAGAAATAATTTTAGTAATTTTCTTATGGATAAGGAAATCAAAGCTGTAGGGAAGTCATATTAATTTACAAAATTACAGCTATTTGAGGTACAAGTAATTTAGCAAAGGGTCACAGATGAGACATTAGAATTATAGATGAGGTAGCACTTGTTTCTATTCCCAACTTGTTACTATTTTTTTTTCATTTTTTAAATTAATTTTATTGAGAAACAAATAGCAACGAGACAGTTCCAAAACAGGTTAGTAGCATAGTTATAATAGTTAATACATTGCATATTGTTGTCTTCATAGTAGTTATTCAGAGTACAAGATGCAGACACGATATCTTGTCTAAACACTATTAGTATAAATCTTTCTTCCCACTAAATTAAGAGAAAGTAGCTGTATATCTATCCTATTAGGTGCTTATATGGTTCCTGGACTAGAAGAATCATACTTCTCCTAGAAACTAAATCTGCTCATCTCATAACTAATATAATTTCTACTGGACTCTTCACTTCTGTATCTAAATACCAGTGCTTCTCAATTTGGAAAATGTCATACAAGTAACTTTCCCCCCATCAGGTTAAGATGAGCTTGGGTTCTGATGATGTCTCCTCCCTACCTCACCATGTACCTCTGGCAGATCAAATTTGAGACAGTTTTTGTCAAAAGATTGGGCTTTATATAAATTCATCAAAAGCTTCTTCTTCCTATGGCTGAGGGTCTTAGGATTTATTCTGCTACCCTCTGACTCAGAGTGGATTATGCATGTCACCTAGATACCTGTAGAGGTCCTTTCTTCTGTGTGCAGGTAGCATTTTAACAGTTTGGATGGGCAAGGTTCAGATGCAGGCAAAGCCAAAATACTAGGAGCTCCAAACTGTACACCCACGCCAAACTCTAGCTGAGTCAGTAAGGCTCTCTGCCCCTGTACACTGCTGTCCTAGCTCTCCACTGCCTGAGAACTGCTCATCACCATGGGGGAGGAAAGAAAAAGCGATGAATGTGCCCTGGCTCTGAAAGCTCTTCAACAGTCAAAGCAAATCAAAGTGCATAACCTAACTTCCACTGGGTGGAGAAATAGCCAAAAAGGGAAACTGGGCATTCCTGAACTGAGGTTAATACCTAACTGAGCCAGAAATCTCAAAGCCATTGTCATTATTCCTCCTTAGGAGACTGACAGCTGAATACTGGTCAGTTCAGACAGTACCTGTCCGAATGTATCAGATCCCGAAAGTGGGCATAAATGTACCTTTTAGGTTTTGTAAATCATGTTTCTATTCTTTAATAACATAGTTTGTTAGGGGCCAGGGAGATGGCTCAGTAGAATAAGAGCTTCCCTGGCAAGCTCAAAGGCCTGAGTTCAATTCCCAGTTCTGAAAAAAAAAAAGTTTATTACCAGCATCATATTTTCATAAGTTAATTCAATGTGGGGCTGGCAGGAGCCACAGTACAGGGGCCAAGGGCAGCTGCAGCAGGAGCAGGAGGAGAAATAAAGGCAAGGGTAGGCTAGTTTTGAGTTGGTGAATATTGGTGGATATTTTGAGTGAAACCTGGAACTAAATGGAGAAATTGTGAGGGAACAACTTCTGATAAAGAGTTTGCAAGGCATCAGTGTAAGTAATACAGAGTATTCTCAGCCCAGACCTGACTGAGTGAGGCGTGGCTGCTTGCTGCGGGCCTTGTATCAAGACAATGGTTTTACACCTTCATGCTGGTTTAGAAAGGTTTGTGGAGAACCAGGAGCAAAGAAAGGAAGAAACCTGTTTCTTTGGCTGTGTTAAGCTGGACTTCTGAGATGGTGATGCACAGGTGTGACTCGGATTAGACATTCCTCATGTAGAGGCCCTAGGCTCATGAAGCTTCCAGAAGTGAGATTGGACCCATCTCCGGTGCTCGTTTATACTTTGAACTGAAAGCATGAGCGAATTCTGGCTGTATTTCCACTGCTGCACTGCAGAGTGGCCTCAGGCTTAAAAGGCGGAGACGAACTGACCGCAGCATGATCTGAGAATGGACACACTTTGTGTGCAAGGTTCCTGTCGGCTCAAGAGATCTGCTCAGCGCAGTGAACTTGGCGAGCTCCAGCAGGAGCCAGAGGAGGTGCGAGGGCGGCTATAGCGCGGGGATGGCAGAGGGCTCGAGGTGCAGCTCGCGGACACCAGGGCAGGGTGGGGTCTGGCGTGCATGCATGATGATGGCTTGGGCTCGGTGTCCAAGGCTCGTGGCAGCTGCTGCCCCCGTGTGCAGGCTTTGGGTGGTTCCGTGGGACAGCAGTGCAGGGGCACCTGGGCCTGCAGCCTCTGGACGACAGGCATCTTCTACATCCCTTCATGTGACTCTGCTGTTTAGAATATTGGGCACACACAGTCAGATGATTTTAGATTTAACACTATAAACCCTTCAGTATAGGATTTCAAAATAAAAAAAGTCCTGCTTTTTTTTTTTTTTTTTTTTTGCTACTGGGGATTGAACTCAGGACCTTGTGGTTGTCAGGCAGGCACTTAGGCTTCTGAGCTGTCTCCCCAGCCCTAAAACACCTTGTCTTTAAGGAGGATAGTGCCTGGTATGGGGGTGCGTGCCTGTGACCCAGAACTCAGGAGCCTCAGTTAGGAGCATTGTGGAGTTTGGGCTCAGCCTGGGCTGTGTAATAGGATCCTGTTCCAAAGATAAGTAATATAAAAAAGAAGCCTAAAAATGAAAATAATTTGAGTTTTTCTTTGAGGTCATTATGAATTTTGATATTTATTCTGACCACTAGTCTATCATTTTTTGTCTTATGATTGCATTTTTTCAATTTTAATTACAAAAGAAGAAGCGTGAGGACGCATTGCCCTCCCTCGAAAGGACGCTGGCAAGAGGTGGCCTCCCACCCTGAGGAGGTCGCCATCGGCGCACAGGGGCCAGGCCTGCAGCGCCAAGTGTACCAGCGGGGCCTTGCCCTAGTGTGCTGTGTTCAGTGAATGCCAGCCCCGATCTGCAGTTTTCCTATCTTAAGCACTTCCTTTCTGCCTCCGCCTTATGATTTCCGTCTTAAACAGCGATCTGTCATGTGTTAGTGTGACGCCACTTATCGTGTATTCTGGAAGGTATTGAACCGCAAGCACAGTGACACTATCTTCCTTTCAAACTTCAGCAGAGCAGATGTCTGCATGCTCTAGGAGTTGGGTTGGTGGCCTGAGAGGCGAGCGTTTCTCTTCTGCCTGGGCTGATGACACTGCTGCTAACTCTGTTGCTTACCTATAGCCGTCTTGGCTTTTTGGTCTGTTTGACTAGAATTGCAATAAAAGAAAAGCTTGCGTTCCTGAGAACTTCCTTCTGTTGTAAATGTTCAGTGTATTTGTTTCGAGAGCAAGGACATGTGGCTGTGAACAGGTGTGGCTGTGTGTGTGTGTGGTGAGCTAAGGTACGTCCTGTTCCCTTCTAGCATCGGCTTCCTCTGTGAGCCCTTCTTTCCTTGGTACTTGTTTGAATCTCACTGGGCTTCATGGGTAATATTCTGGTGTCCAGCTGTCTCTGCCAGCGGTGTGTCGAACCTCAGGCCTGTGCCCCTCGGAGTAGGGAGGCTTGGGCTTCTGTGCTTGTGAGGCTGTCGATGTTGCCAAAAGCAGCACACTGACCTGGCGGACTCACTGCCTGTGAGAACAGCCTGGGGTGGCTTTTTATGGTATTGGTGAGAGGCCTTTGCTCAGGTTCAAAACTGTTCTTTTTCACAAATTTTGCATATTCTGTAAATGTTTGCCTTCATAAGAAATCCTAAGGTCACATTGTATCTGTAGTTTGTAGTATCAAAATGTTTAAATCCTGTCTAATTCAGACCTATCTATATTTGGTAGGATTAACGTTTTCATACAGGAAATGGGCCTTAAATGGAAAATCTAGAGAGCCCTAAGTGATTAGTCATTGCCTAGTGGAATAATGATAATTTTCTTTTACCTTCATTTATCCCTTTTTTCTAGGGAAAATTTTAGTCCCACGTTCTTGTTAAACAGGTAACTCGGCCCAGCCGAATAGCTCAGCAGATTAAAGCACCTGCTTAGGCAGACTCAGGGGCCAGGAGTTCAATCCCCAGTGTGCTCTCTGGGCCCGCCCCTAGGGGGCGCTGAGACAGCCACTGAGACTGAGCTTGGCGTGATTCCATCATTTGGAAGGCTGTAAACAGAAGGATCACTACGAGTCTGATCTACACAATGAGACCCTGTTGACCCTATAGACCCTGTAGTAAATACAAAAAAACAAACAACAACAACAAAACAAAACAAAAGAAAAAACACAGGTGACTTAAGAAATGTTTCATTTATGGATGTAAACGGTATTTCTGAATTTGACTTACCCAGCAGCGGGGCAGGAGAGGATGCGAGCCTTGTATTCTACCTTTTTCCCCCCCATAATTTTATTGAAGAACAGATAGCAATGAGATAGTTTCAAATCAAATTAGTACAACAGAGTCAATAATTAATACTTTGCATATTGTTTTCGTAGTGGTTATTTGTTGTACAAGGTACAGACGTGATATTCTATTTACAAACACTATTAGAGCAGATCCCTCTATTCATTGAACTAAGAGAATGTAGCTGTATACCTAATTTTTAAAGTTGATTTATAATACAGTTTCAATAATTAATACTTTTTACATTTTATCTTCCTACTGGTTATCCATAGTACAAGAAGTAGACAGGATATCCTGTCCAAACACTATTAGTGCAAATCTTAGTGCAAATCTTTCTTCTCATAGAATTATGCAAAAGTAGCTGCAGATGACTCAGTGGAATAAGCGCTTCCCTAGAAAGTGCAAGGGCCTGAGTTCTATCCCTTGTTCAGCCAAAAACAAAACAAAACTGTATTCTGTCTTGTGGGGTCCTTGGGATGCCGGGTCCTCGCGCCAGGCTCTAAGAGGGAAGCAGCCTGCTCTGCTTTCCTCCCGTAGGGGACCCGGCCTCCTGGCCCCTCTGCGGTGGGTGTGGATTTCAGACCAAGTGCAGCTTTTTGTCTCAAAACTCCCCAGAACAGCGGCAGGTTAGCCACGTCCCTCTGCCTCGGCTCAGGATTGGTTTTGTTGGTCTATTTTCCCAATCCCTGGAGAGTGCAGAGCCAGAGCCGCCGGCCCCTCCCACCCCCGCCGTTCACTCCCCGACAGCGGCCACATGCTGGGACGGTGATGCCCAAGGCAGGGGGTCGCGGCCTGCTGCACGTTAGGATGCGGGGCATGGCCTCCTCGCCTTCATCCTGGGGGCTCTCGGTTGCTGTCCAGGGCAGTGGCTCTCAGTTTTAAATTGAAGTTGATTCAGTAAGTAGGGTGTCAGCTCTCAGAATCCCTTACCCTGTTACTGCTTTGCTGAAACAGACGCTAAGGGCTGCTGGTGGAAGCGCAGGGACAGAACCGCGGGTGGGCGGTAGGGGGCGCCTGGGAACCGGCAGGGCTGGGCCTGGGCGCAAGGCGAGGGGTGGGCGCCTTGGCAGGAACAAGCAAGCGGGCCTTGAGTGTGTGACAAATGACTTCGGAGAACAAGGACCTTGTACAGCTTTTCAAGACTCTTGGGTTTCAGGGAGGCTCACCAGTTTGAATTTGGAAACAAAAGTCAAGGCTCTCAACATTCGACGTGTTGACTCAAACCTGTAATTGCAGCATTTTCAAAGTTGAGGCAAGAGTATTGTGATGAATTTGAAAAAAAAAATCCATATTGATAAGGCTGATTTCAAGACACGGTGGTGGGCCAGCGCGTTGTCTGGAGGCTGGCTCCTAAGGAATCCCCGACACCCCACTGCCACAGCCGTTGAGCCCAAGAGAGATCTGCTGTGACCTGGTGTGTGTGAGATGCTTACTATATGTGTGAAAGTTTGTGTGCAGATTAAAAAACTGTTGTCGTTAAACTCATGCAAGCTTAAAAAAATAAAAATAAAATAAAGTGACATCAGCTCAGCACCCAGAAGATAAAGCTGACATATTTTAAATGTAAACATATTTTTTGCACATTGTGTTCATTCTTGAATAAAATGAATTCAGTGTTGGCTTGTAGATGCTAAAAAGAAAGTACTGATTTTAATTCAATAAATGTTTTCTTTTCAATACCTAAAAAAAAAAGCTAATTGGAAATAAGACTCAAAGAAACACAAATACCATTTAACACTTGGATAGAGTATTTAATATGCCTTGGATGTTCATGATTTTGTATAGACTTTTTCTCCTTTCCTTTTATCCAACCATTTTTGCAATATTTTCCTGTGGACTTTATTTTACTGTTTCTGATGTGTGTGTGTGTGTGTGTGTGTGTGTATTTCCACCAACATAAATCAAGGACACCTATTAAAAATTAAGATTTCTGCATAATGCTTCAAAACAACTGTAGGCAATCAGGGAAATTCATGCTTTTACTTTATATTTATTGTAGATACATTTTATGACATTGATGTTTGGAAAACACTGGCCCAAGTCCTGACCCTTTGAAACTATCTACTAAGTTTTCTGAAATCTGTGACCACCCTTTGAGGTGTTAGACATGCTTTGCATTTTTTCTCTCCTTTTCCTCTTCTGTCCCCTTTTATTTTTTGAATGAGGTTGAGCTTAACGCGTTTGCTTTTACCCATGATCATGTGGGTGGATTGGTAATTTGCTCCTTATTTTCACCTTACAAGAAAGAACACTAATGTTTTATCAACCAATGTGTAAATTTTGTTTTGTTTCTGTATATAAAACAGGTCTACAGGGTCTCACTATGTAGATCAGACTTATAGTGATCCTCCTGTTTTCAGCCTCCCCAGCTCTGAATTACAGATGCCCACCACCATGCCCAGTCTTAATCTCTCACTCAGTGCACCTTGGGGGTAGGTCTGGCACAGCAGGTTTGAAATCAAACCCAGGCTGCTGCGCTTTGCCTAAACAGGTACTTTAGTCTGCTGAGCTATCTGACTGGCCCCCAATGTACAAGATTTTTGATTTGGAAAATATGGAAACAGAGGAAAAATTTAAATAAGACTTTCAGAAAAGAATGCTTGTAGTGGCTGTTCGATATTTTGTACATACCACCTTGAGGCAGTAACTGAGGATCTGAAGGTAGGTCCTCACCCACGGAATGTGATCAACACAGTTGAATTCAACACAGTTGAATTCTTCCAACTACTGCTGTAGGTGAATAACTGTGTGCTGATTTAATTCCATTGGAGCAAATGTGGATAGGATGCCATATCCTCCCCATCGCCAGCTTTTCCCACTCTTCAGTCACTTCACTCATGTTGGTCTTTGGCCTGCTCCTAAAACTTTGGTAACAATAAAAAGCAATAGCCTTTCAGAGTTAAGTAGTGCCCTTCTTACACCTAGTGCATAAAAATTAAATGATTTTTAAAAGCTTATGTTACAGTTCTATTTTTGGCAGAGATAAACCATTGGATGTGTTATATTGATACATTTTTTTCAAATTGTTTCATTGGTTCTACCAAGAAAGAAAACTGAACTGAATTTCCAGTTTTATTTCCATGAGGGTTTTTAATGCATGCTCACCGACAGTCTGATGTGAACAAGAGAAAAGTAGCTTTATTCTGTAGCAGTTTAATGTGTGTATGTCATTTATTGCCGTGAGAAGCAAAACAATCACAAAGGATATATTTAAAAGGGCTCTGGAAGATTGGATGTATTGTAAGTACACTCTTGCTGTAATCTATATTCTTTACATATTTGAAAATTAACAGAGGGATGCAGGGAGCAAGGATTAGACCAAGATGAACTTGCTTTTGATTTTAAATCATTGTCTCCTAGCACAAAGCAATATTTGAAAATTCTCCCTTTCATTGTTTGGTGACATCAGAGCTTGTTGAGAAATGATTGTAGGAATGATTGTTACAACCACTGTTGGATTTCTTTCAACTTAGTTCTTAAAATGTGCAACATTTCTAGTGTCTTATCTATTATTTTTAGACTCTCTTTACAATACATTAAAAAATAAAAAGGAGAGAAAAATATTAAGGTTTATTGAAAGGAAGAGTCAATTTTTAACTATTTGATCAATCTTTCATGCTGATATCTGGTAATCTGAGCTACAAATTTGATGGTAGGGATATGTAATATAACAACCATTATTGGTTTTTATTCATGTTTTGAAATTCTGTACCATTTGCATAGTTTTATGTTGCTATCCTTCTGTCTTTGTTCTTATTACATGCTTTTGTTTTTTTTCTCTCTTTAAAGTCATTTTTTACAAAGGAATGATTGGCAATTGTGGTAGTAACCTAGCAAACCTGCCAGTATGTGATTCTGTGTGGATACCTATATTCGATGCATTATGCATACTGGATGACCCCATCTTTAAACTGGATTGGTGTGCTAATTTTATAGCAGGTCACACTTCTTCATGAAGGATTCATGGATTACAAGCATTTTTGCCATTGCTATGGTGACACTCTACAACATTACACAGCATTTCAATTCAAATAGGGTATACACTAACGGTATTCCTTGAATCTTTTCTGGAATTAAACATCAACCAGGTTCAAAAGTAAGTTTTTTATTTCAACTCTATAAAGTATACAACAGGCACTCAGCAATTACAGCTGCAGGAAAAATACAGAGCAAATCAAAGCAGGTTAAGTTTATGAAAAAGTTTTTAATCTACATCAAAAGAGTGCAAGTGGTCAATGACCCTTGGATGACACTTGGTTGCATTCTGACTAACAAAGGACTCTTCCATGTAGAACAAATTGTAAGAAGACAATCAAATAACCATAGCTATAAGAATACAAAAGAACCGACCAGTTGTAAAAACATCATACATTGAAATAAACTGGATAGATGATGCTTAAAGAAATGTCTCTTCCCTCAGAAAGCCCAAACCTCTGAGTCACTGCCAAGGTCCCAGAGCTGTCTGTCGATGCAGGGCCACATAAAGAGGAGGGCTAACAACATACTTTCAGAGTTCTGCTGTTTAGTGCTGTGGAAAACTTGCCTTCAAAACGGTTTGCATATACAAGAACTCAGAGAAAGCATCCTGTTTTGCTGATGGCACACCAAAGTACTCGTTCATCATTGGTTTCTAAATGAGGTGTTGTTAGCAGTCACTTCCAATTTTTCTTTTGGGTTGGATCATTGTTAATGAAGTCTACAAAATGAGATACGTTAGAGTTTGACTGCACTAATTTTTAAAAACTGAATCTGCACAGCTTAACAAAACAGGAATACCTGTATACAGACTGATAGTATGTCATATATTAATTTGACCTGCACATACATTTATACATTTCACAGAAATGACGCTGTATCTCATTAACAGATACACAGCTCTGGTACATTTAACAGAAATAAGAGAACAATTTCATCATTTCTGTAATTGATCAACATTATATAATAAAGGCTTATAAATTGTTAGCAGAAAGAACTGTAAAACGCAGCAAGCTAAGAAAGGACAACATTTTGAGGTGTGTTTGTCTTTGTCATGCAGCATAACACCAAATTTGTTTTTTGTTTTTAATACGATGCCATGAATTTAAGGCACTTGCAACAATGCCAGATAGCCAGGTCATGTTCTAAACTATAGGACAGATGAGTAACAGTACTGCTGACATAATTTTCAATAATACTGACAATTATGATATCAATTCAAGTCTACTTGGACCTAAAAACATTGTTCAATACAAATAAAGTGAAAGAATAATGCTGTGAAACACTAAAAAAAGTTCTATGTACCACAAAATTTCACACAAAAATATCTATTTACATAAATATTTGTCTGTGGTCCTACTGTGAAATAAAACATTGTTATGGATAATGCAAAGATCACCCCTGCTTTATGACATCAGTTCTAATATCTTTGTGTTTAATGTGGTAGCTGACTTCTTTAACTTAAGTTCATCCCATCACTCATCTGAAATGCAACAAGAAAGATTTAATGGTTGAGTTTTTTTATTTATCATTATACATGTGCAATTCACATGTATTTTCCATAGTTTTTAGCAAAAGTGTGACTCACAAAGAGTATAATCAAAATGATTTTAAGTGTGACATGGATCTGATTTATATCTTAATAATAAAGAAGGAAACAAACATAAATTAACTGTAACAATTTTCCAGAGATCATTTTCTCCGATGATTTTAATTTATTTCAAATATTACAATGTTCCTTCCCTTTGCAGTTTTCATTTTTCCTGTGAGTTAAGACACCCATAGGAAATCCTTATTTCCCAAACTCAGAGTATTAACAAGAAAGTCAGTTAACAAATCAAACAAGTTGGCACTATTCTAACAGATCCAGGTGTTCTTTAAGAAAAAGAAAAAGGAGGGGCCATGAAAAATTCAGAAATTAGATGAGATGGACTTCATGAGGTTGATAATGAATTATAGCCCTAGTGTCTCCATTAAGACAAGATTTAATTTCTTACAATTCAATGTTTAAAATCAGATGAATGCTACCAGGAAGTAATTTTTGGAAGATATAGTTCACCTTTATTGTTGGTGATTGCTTTAGACATCCCAATGCAATGGCGCAAGTTAAATGAACAATGATGCAGTTACAGATAGGGAAAGAAAATACAGTTACATAATACTGAGTGCTACTTCTTCCTTCTCCTTAGAGCTGACACGAAGCATGGGTTGCCTTAGACTTGAGCCATAGTCCCTAAATCCATAGTCAAGGCTTGTATCAGGGGGCTTTGGGCTATTTCAGTAAAGGTAAGAGTACATTTATTCATTAGTCTAGTAAGCCTTAGCATGCCTAAACAGCTCTTCCACTGAAAATTATTAAACACACAAGATAATGTAGAATAATATAATTTTGAAGTCCAGTGAAAAGAAATATAAAAACTTCTGAAATAGTATTCAGAGCTAGATTTTGATATGTTTAATTTTATATTGTTGAATCTGTAGCAGAGAACATATCTTTTGAGAAATGGTTCATAAGTGGGGAATTTTCAGACACAATAATAGTATATTAGGATCAAAAGTTTTCATTGAACTTTATTCTAATTATATATTATGTATCTTAGAGTATTACCCTCCAAATTATTTTAGAATATTTATTCTGATGTATTCTAAGTTACTTTTGAGCATGAAAACTTAAAATGTATAATATATGTTTTCTTGGCTATAATATTATGATCTAATTGGACATATTTTTATGGTAACATGTATAATAGATTGATTTTTAATTCTATTAGATAAAAGGAAATCAATATTTATCATACCAAATTTACACACAGTTCCATATCAGTAGGACAGCTGGAAGTTAACACATTTATCTGCCCAGGTATAATTCTGTCTGTTCAGGAGAAAGAGTGCTAAACAGCTCTGCTACGTATGACAGCTAGTCGTAGTCAACGTTCCTACCAACCACACACTTGATCTAATTTACAGGATCTTTTTTCCCTATGACAAAAAAGAAAATCAGTTTAAAGTTTTCAAATCCAGTCCTCCCTAGCTAGATGAAATCTGAGGATCGTGATATTTCTTTTCTATTTACCTAAGTTAGTTTAAACAAATAAGATTCCCATTTTTCTTTCCGGTTCCTTTTTACTATGACAAGTGTCTGAATTCAAGCCAAGTGGCTAGCTTTCTTGTTCTCTGACCTCAGATAAGTGAAGTTTATGATTTAGTAGATCTTAGTAATCTTGACTTTGTGCTCTCTCTCTCTCTCTCTCTCTCTCTCTCTCTCTCTCTGGTTCAGGCCTAAGACAAAAAGCTAGTTCAAACAGAAAAAGCTAGTTCATACAGGTCCTTAGCCATCTTTTTTTCTCTCTCTTCTAATCTAGATTATGTTGTACAAATGAAAGCTGACATGAGTTTGGTTTAATAAATTTAGTGAAAATGATTGAGTCTGGCTAGACATATGATGCTTAGAATTTGTGTTGTCCATTCAGACACTGACATTACAGATGAAAGATATACATAGCACCTATATAGTTTTTTATTTTACTTTTTGGATGGGCATTTTTCCCTCCCACCCTACCATATCCTCATCCCATGGGTTTGTTTTTATAAAAGGGAATATTTTAAGCCTCAGTTTGAGGGCATATTAGGTAATAAATCAAACCAATTGGCTGCTAGTTACTTTTGTCCAGGACCGTTTGTACATACCATGCCTTTTAGAAATATGAAATGGTTTTGTGAATTGCCATTTTCTCCACTCTATCATGCCAATTTATCAAAAGAAACAAAGATCATTTGTTTTTTCAATCTTCGGTGGAAACTCATATATACCTGCCATGAAAGTTTCAGCAGAATCCATAGGAGTTGTGCTTTTCATGATATGAATTTTTAAAATCTGTCCTAAAGAAAAGATAAGATTCAGCCTTGTCATCAGCACTGCTGGAAAATAAAACCATGACACTTCTAGCAGGGGTTGGACATGAACTCTGTGGCCCACGGATGCGCGGTCCTTTTTTGTACGGTATATACACCGGTTTGCAGTCAGGGATTAACAACCTTCACTTGAAAAAAGGGATTAGCCCAGGTTCTGCACCATAGTAACCTATCGTACCCAATATATTATTCTTTCATTCCCTAGATAATCCTAGCAAGGTACAGACTCTTTTACTAGATTGATGTGTTTCCTACAATCTTTCGAAGGATAATCAGAGCAAAGCAAGGCCATTACAACAATAGAAAACATCTCTTGACTGGTGAAAGGCTTTGCTTCAGGACCACCTTATCAACTGCTATTTTAAATTCAAACAGAAAACATGTAAAGAGCACTACTGCCATCTAAGCGGAAGTCCTAATGCCACTGTAGTTACTGGAGCAGCATCAATCAAAGGCATCATGGTGACCCGAGCACTGATCTTCTCTCTTTCCCTCAAGTTTGCTGGCAGCTGTGTCTCAGCAAAAGCTGTCTTCAGCAAGGCAGAAGCAGGTAAGAGAAACACGTTAGAAGTCTATATCCCAGCCTGAGTTGTCGTCAGGCGGCGGCTCATCGCTGTCCTCAGGGAAGCTGTCGAAGTTGCTTGTGTCTGTGGGCGATGCAACCTGAAACAGGAGAGAATGAATAAGAAGAGCTATCTGGTTTTCTTCAGTAGAACTCCAAAGTCGAAGTCCATTTTGCATCACTGATGAAGAGGTTGTAGCTTGCACGGAAGTCCTAAAGTGGTGGGTACAGTTCTTTAGAAAGGGAAAGACGCCTAGGCAACTGTGGTATGAAAAGGAAGGGGGATGAACAAGGCTATGCTGGAGGAGCGGTGGGGAGCTTGGGGCCACTGGGCCTGTGGGGCACACTTGGGTTCTTGTGTGCTTATTGTGAGCATGATAAAAGTCAGTGGTAAACTCAATCAAAGATATTGCAGGTTTATTGGGCAAAGCCCTAGTTAGATAAAACATCATTAAAAACCCATTCCAATTACTACTTACTGAATAAATAGTGACCTCTGATAAATTGTAGGTTATACTTAAATGGGTTTTACTACTTATCTCTACTGGTCTTTCTCTCTCTCTCTCTCTCTCTCTCTCTCTCTCTCTCTCTCTCTCTCTCTGTGTGTGTCTGTCTGTCTGTCTGTCTGTCTGTCTGTCTGTCTCTCTCTCTCTCTCTGTCTCCCTTTCTGTATCAGCAATTAAACTTAGGACATAAATCTTGGAAGGGAAAATGTCTCTGCATCAGAGTTTTGAGTTAATCTTCAGATATG
>PVKA01044192.1:0-16334 GCA_004027165.1 Ctenomys sociabilis | reverse complement strand
GTCCTTATAGAAAATGAGGGAAAAAAATTTAAATAGGAATAGACACATATTTTTACACAGAAATTTAGAATTGGCTCTCCTTTGAAAAGCTTTAAAGACACTAGCTACAGTGTCCAATAGTTTTGGGCCTATAGATAAAGCCAAGCCTTGTATTTGTGACATAAAATTCAGAGCCACAGCACTAAAAGCAGAAATCCCTTGCCAGTGCCCCTTGCTTATAAGGGGGGCCATATCCAAACACTGAATTTAATCTGACCGAATGCTTTGTATTTTATGATGAATATGTAAGCCCGATTGATTTCTAATGTAACATGATAATGTTTATCATGTTGATAGTAAATACATGTATGATCTCTCTTAACTGAAGTTTGAGGGCCTTAAAGCAGACTGTTAGACTCCATGAATAAAAGGGTATAAAAGCCAGTTGGGTTACAATTGTTATTCCTTTAACAATTTCTGGGGAGATGGCTCAGTGGAATAAGTGCTTTCCTGGCAAGTGCAAGGGCCTGAGTTCAATCCCCAGTTCTGCCAAAATAAATAAACAAATAAATAGTTTATAAATTTACCTGTTAGCTTGAATGTTCATGCACTGATTTTTTTTGGTAAGCATTAACTGTTGCTTTCTTTGTTTTTTTATATTCATATAATTAGAATTCTCAAAGTAGAAAGGAGTAAGCAATAAATATTTAAAGATTTAAATTTTCTGAATTTAGTTCAACTTATAATACCACATTTCCAAGAAAAAATGAAACTTTTGCATAAGAAATTTAAATAAAATCATCCCAAGATACAAAGAAATGAAATTGTCCAAAACTTATTATAAAGAAAAAATGGTTAAGACCTATATATGCTTTGAGAATATGCTTTATGTATATAAAGCATATGCATAAAAACTATTAGTTCTGGAAGAACAAAATTAAATAGCATCTTACTCCACATTAGAAAGAAAAAAGGGACCAAGTGTGTAAGAAACTAGACTAATTAAAGGACTGAAAGAAAAAAAAAATCTATTCTCTCTTAATTTTATATTTAGTAAACCTACTTTTGAAAACTAAAAGTAAAATATTTTCTGTTTATACAAACTTGAAATATTTTAATACCTCCAGATGTAACATATAGGAAATAACAAAGAGCATAATTCAAAAGGCATGAGAAGTTGCAGTATGCTCCTGGATGAACAAAAAAGAGCTCTCAAAGTGATAGTTATGCAGGACTATATAAGATATATTAGATGAACCCTTATTTAAAAGGTCATTGAATATTTCTATGAAACAGTACCAATCTTATGTTGGGTTATACATGTATTTTTTTGCATATCTATGTGTGTGTATGTGTGTATAAAGGACAGGGAAGAAGTAATATAAAGTCAACAAAAAAACAGAAACATACTTTTTAAAGTTTCTAATACTAGGAGAAGATATTTTACAATGTCTTTTAGATAAATTGTAATTTAAACACATAGTATAAATCTTAAAATGAAAATTAAGATTAAGCATTATTCAGAAAATTAAATACTAATTAATTAAAAATTAATTTGAGCTAAGAAAACGTTTTCATGATAGTAAAGAAATACTAAGAATAAAACAGATAAACGCTGGAATGACAAATAAATGACCATCACTTCTGACAGTTTGGGGAAAGGACTGTTCCTGTGCTGAATTTCTGGGATCTTGATTATTGTATGTCTGGGAATGGTTTTAATTGGGTTGATGTTATTGGGAGTTCTATATGCTTCGGTTCCCTGAATGTCAGATTGTTGCCCCATATGTGGGAAGTTTTCTGCTATGACTTCTGCCCATATTCCTTCCTTCTCATTGATGCCTCTTAGTCTCACATTGTTCATCTTTTCATCGACTTGCAGGTGTTGAATTATTTTTTCCTGCATCCTAGTTGTTTTTAAGAGATCTTTGCTTACTTTTTCACTAGCTGCAATGGTGTCTTTAAGATCAGAAAGTCTACTTTCACTTTCCCTCAAATGGATTTGCCAGCTTGTGATTGAGGTTTTAATTTCCTGTATATCACTTTGAATCTGCTTCATACATCCTATTTCTTTTCTGTATTGCTTATTCAGGGGTTCCATCATTTTTATATTCTGCTCTATTTTTTTTAATCAGTGTATTCTTTAGAAGCACTTATTAATTCTTTGATTATAATTATCACTACTTTTTTACTTCAGAAATTGTTTCCGGTCTGATTTCTTCTATACCTTTCTGTAGGTTGTTTCTTTACTTCCAGTGCTATTATTTCAGAGATTTCAGGTGTGTCCTCCATGCTAGTGTCTTCCGCATTTGTACTAGGTGAACTCGGAGCCTGAGACTGCTTTTTGTTCCTTCTCTTTGTCATTTTGTATACCACTGACTTTTGACCTTTGGTATAGAGCTTAGATAGAGTTATTACCCTAGCACCAGGTCGGGATCTAGGAAGTTCAGACTCGTCCAGGTGGGTGTGGCTTGGGTCTGGTTGCTGTGCTCCACTTCTTCCTGCTGCAGCCTTGCAGGTAAACCCTTTGTGTCACTCTGGCAAGATGTTCTACTACTGAATCAACTGGGTGGGTCTTGCTTCTAGCCTCTTTGCAGGGAGTTCTGCTGAAGGGTTCCACACTGGGCCTGCTTCAGGACCCTGTGGCCCCAGGTGGTCTCACTCACAGGCTGGGCCTGTGCTCTGGGTTGCTTCAGATTCTGGAGAGCTGAGCCCTATCAAGGGTTTCCTGCCTCATTACAAGGGAAGGTATCTTCATGTTCCTTGGACAGGGCTGATTGCCCTCAAAGGATACTTCCCCTATCAGTTTAATCCTATGTCAGGAAATCCCCTACAGGGGAAGTTGCCATCACATTCCTTGGGCGTGGCTGCCTGCAGGAGGCCTTAAAACCAAAAAGTTGTAACTTGCTCAGTGGACCCCAGATATCTGACACGAGTTGCAGAAGTTAGAAGGGTCTGCAGGAATGAATTTGTCTGAGTTGAGGTGTTTTATAGTAGAAAGGATACAGAATGGAATTACAGATGGAAAGTGAGAATAATGATGCTAGCAGACTACAAGAATGAAGGCGAGTCAGGAAACAGGGAAAAAGTTATGGTTCCCTGGATCCAGACAGAGAGAAGGGACATCTCAAGCAGAAATGTCCAAAGCTGCTAGAGAAGGAAAAAAGAAAGTGTTTATGATGGAATCAGAGGAAGTTTCGGATTGAGGTGGTCATGGGAACCCATGTGAACTGTTAATATAAGGAGAAAGCCTGTTAGATTTTTAATAGTGCTTATGCAGATTTATCAGTAGTTACCCAGCCAGTGGCCCACTTGCAAACTGGAGACTACTCAGTGTTTTCCCTAGGTCTGGCAATTCATGTACTCCCAGTAACAGTACAGTTGGTGAGACACAAAAGGCCATGAGATAATACCCAGTGGCCATGGAAGATGAAAAATGGATTAAAGATCAAATTTAAGAGATCTCTGCTTGCTTGCCTGGCAAGAGCAAGGGCTTGAGTTCAATCCCCGGTTCAAAAAAAAAAAAAAAAAAAAAAAGTTGACTAGTCTTCTTATAACAAACTTAAAAAAGGTTATTACCTTCGAGGTCCTTCTGCTAATGTCTCAATATATAAGATACCCCAGGGCGCTCTGAGAGGGCAACTGAGACTGGGTGTGCTTGCACACCCCTGTAGTCCCAATACTTGGGAGGCTGAAAACAGGAGGATCACTATGAGTCTGATCTGTGTCGTGAGCCCCTGTAGATTCTATAAATAATAATAATGATGATAATAATAATAATAACTGATCATTAGGGAAAATCTCAAAATTCTTTTGATCAGGAGGCCAAGGCAGGTGGATCACTGCAAGTTGGAGGCCAGCTTGGGCTACCAAGTGATTTCACGTCCAGTCTAAACTACATACTGAAACTGTCTCAAAAAATAGACTGTTTCAGGGCCAGGGAGATGGTTCAGTGGAATAAATGCTTCCCTGGAAAGTGCAAGGGCCTGAGTTCAATCCCTGGTTCCACCAAAAATAAAAAATAGACCATGTCAAGGGTTTATCTGGGATTTTTGTTGTTGTTGTTGTTGTTGTTTTGTCTTTTTGAAACAGGGTCTCACTATGCAGTTCAGGCTGGCCTTAAGTTCACTTTGTAGCTCAGGCTGGTGTCGAACTCACAACAATCCTCCTGCCTCAGCCTCCCAAGTGCTGGGATTGCAGGCCTGCACCACTATGCCCAGCTGTTTTTTGTTGTTTGTGTGTGTGTGTGTGTGTGTGTGTGTGTGTGTGTGTGTGTGTGTGTGAACCAGGGATTGAACTCAGGCCCTTGAGCTTGCCAGGGAAGCACTTACTCCACTGAGCCATCTCCCTGGCCCCTGAAGGAACACAAAATTTTTATAACTTACTATGTAATGACTATAACAAATATTGAATTTCCCCTAATTTATTGTCTATTTTATAAGTTATAAGGCGAACATATTGTGTTTTACACTATAATAAAGGTTTTCTTGACATTTAAAATTACATATTACTGAGTACCACCAGAGGGCAGTGATGTGCTATTGTACAACAATACATTCTGCTGGCTAAAAGAACGTGTACTAATAGCTTTTTTTTTTTTTTTTTTTTGTATTTTAAGGAAAGGTCTACAGGGTGTTCAGGGTAATCCCAAGAGCTGGGATTACAGGCACGTGCCACCATGCCCAGTCTCAAGTGCTGTCTCAGTGCACCCTGCAGGCAGGGCCGGCAGAGCACACTGGGGACCAACCCTGGCCACTGTGCTCTGCCTCAGCAGCCACTTTAGTCTGCTTGAGCTATCAGGCTGTCCCACATTTGGGGGAAATTATCTGTACAATGTCCAAATGTTCAGAATTCCATTCCATAGGTTTAGCTTCATCAACAGCCTGATCTCTGACGGGCTGTTTCAGAACCTAGAATGTGGTGCTCACGTTGGGTGTGCATTTCATGCCTTGAATCACTTTGGAAAGCATCCCAGAAAAACCAGATGGATATATATATATATATATATATATATATATATATATATATATATATATATATATATATATATATGGTTTTGGATTCCAGCATAACTTTTTAAGTGTGTCCCACTTCAAACTTAGAAGTATGACTTACTTTTTTTGTGAGGTGCAACTTTCAATTTAACTTAAGAAAAGAATGTAAAGACCAAGAAAATGTAAACTGCTTGCGTAGGTGACAACAACAGCAAAGATGAACTGAAAGTTCATAGTGGTTCCGAATCAATCCTTAACCTATTGTATAGTAAATGGTGACCTCTCTGCCCAGTTCTTTCCATAGCAGGACAATTCACTTTTTTCTTTTTCTTTTTCTTTTTTTTTTTTTTTTTTTTTTTTTTTTTTTTTTTTTTTTTTTTTTTTTTTTTTTTTTTTTTTTTTTTTTTTTTTTTTTTTTTTTTTTTTGCCTTTTTGAGACAAGGTCTCACTATGCAGTTCAGGCTGGCCTTAAGCTCACCTTGTAGCTCAGGTTGGTCTCAAACTCACAACAATCCTCCTGCCTCAGCCTCCCAAGTGCTGGGATTACATGTATGCACCACCACACCCAGCCCCAACTCACATATATTTAAAAAACAAACAAGATGAGAAAGACAAAGTACACTTCTAGAAGCATCTTAGCATCACTTTAGGTACTGGGTGTGGGTATGGATGGGAGTAAAATCAGGATATTAGAAAGGAGACTCCCCTGTCCCTCGTGTCCAAGAAAAATAAATTACAGTAGGATTGCCTTAGAAAATCATTAGACAAATATGTCACCCTAGATGACTTTCTGTAATAACTGCCTGTAGTTGCTATGTTTCATAGTGTTGTAGGCAGCTGAGTTAGAAAGAAATAGTAAAGGCAATCAGACAGGGATAGCACAAAAGACAAGGTACCTTGAAACTGTGAGAGAGATGGATGCTCCCACTGTGGGCCAGGCCTAAAGACCAAATATCAAACAAATGCTTCCCTCCCTGAAGATAAGAATCTAGGATTGATCATCACCTTGAGGAAGCCAGGAAGAGTCACTAATCTAACCAGTACTGGCTAGCTACCAGATAAACTCCTGATCTATATTCATGCCCGCTTGCTACATGACCGCTTCCCCATTTGGTCCTGGATTTAATCAATTTTACCTAAGCAGTGGTACTTGTAACCATAGTTTTGTCCCACCTCATGCCCACCTAAGCGAGTTCGCATGTTCTCTGATAGGTTATGGCCCTAGCATGAATTGCTGAATTAATATGGTGGTCATCTAATATGGCTGAAGCCCTTAAAACAACAGCTTATTTCCCCAGAGACCATCTCCCCCTTCTTCTCCAACTCAGCCCAGTGTGCAATTTCTTTTCACCTTCCCCACCACCTCAGGGAAGGCCCCAATAAGCTCCTCAAGTATACCTAAATATCCCCTTCAAACTGTACCCCTGGCAAAAGGCCATAAAAGCCTCAGCCTCCCTTTGTTGCAATCCAGAGAGTTCCTTATCTTCCCCCAAATTCTTTCTGTGTCCTCCAAGATAATAAAGCCCCTTTCCCTTTTTCCTTCTGCTGTTTCTGTCCTGCAACATCATTGAAAACCTATCATTCTCCACCTTAGACTCATTGCACCATATGGGTGCAATAAAAATCCCTGGAAGAGATAACTTCCTGGGGTAACCCACTTGGGTCCCCTTTCTGTCCCTGTGTCAGACAGAAACTTTCTTTCCCCCAACAAATATTCTGCTGCTAACCTCTGCTGTTCTTAAAATTCATTCTTTGGCTTTAGACAACACAAACTCATCCCAGGTATCATTCAGATTGGGAGTTTCTTTCCCCTATGTCATTCGGAGACCATCCACTGAGATCACTTGGACAGAGGTAAGAGCTTGCTTTTGGTTCATAGACTCTGGGTTGGGACTCCTTTACACAACAAATTTTTATGCTTCAAATTTTATGTCTTGGCTCACTGCTTATAATTTCTTATGCTTTGTCTCTTATACAGTTCTGTTAGAATATAATAAATCAAAGTTAAAATATGCACAAGTTATAAGATTATGGTATTTCTTTAATGGCACATTTTCTTACTATTTTTTTTTTTTCTTGTACATGTTGCATTTAAACTAGTTGCTAAATGTACTGGTTTTCCTTGCAGGACTTTAGACAATAATGCCAGGAAGAGTATTGTTAGCATACTTCCTACTGGCTTTTAATATAATCCTCTGTATTTTTTTTAATGTATTTGGTACAGGGCCTACAGGGTTTACAGGGCCTCACTATGTAGATCAGACTTGTAGTGATTCTCCTGTTTTCAGCCTTCCAGGTGCTGGCAATCCAGGCATGAATCACCATGCCCAGTCTCAATTGCTGTCTCAGTGTGCCCCAGGGTGCAGGCCCAGTACAACACACTAGGGATCAAACCCTGGTCGATGCACTCTGCCTAAGCAAGTGCTTTAATCTGCTGAGTTATCTGGCTGGCCCTCCATAAATGAGTCTTTTTAAATAGCTCATATTAGATTTAGAAAATATATCTTTAAAATATTCACACCTGTATAATAAAACACAAGACTCCTTTCACCAACTAAATGACATTAGGTCAGTGACTGTCCTTAAGACTTGAAAGACAGGTTTCACTGGTACAGACTGGCCCTGATCCTCTACAAGCTAGAGGAAATGTCAAGCCTGCTCTACTTCAGTTTTCTTTCCCTGGTCTTACCCCTAATTTTTTTCTACCTCTTTGTACTTTGCTTTTTAGAGACATGTAAAATTAGAGAAAAAAAAAATTCTAGACTGTTCCAAGTAAGTAAAACCCATAGAAAATGAGCATTTGTTAATGCCAACGATAGGAAAGCCATGTTAGAGGAAAGACACATAGCCCATCTCTGGGGCAGGTAGACAATGGATCTCTGCCCATCCAGGAAATATGCATAACAGCCTGTATTGGCTTAGTGTTCTGGGCAGGTCTCCTCTGGGAGACTAAACCTGAGACTCAGTAGAGAGAAACGACTTCTTGGTAACAACCAGAGAGAGCTATCCCCAAAAGCAGCACACTTGGGACCAAAACACATTTAGCTTAAGGGAGGCTGTCTTACCTTTCCTTTTCCCTTAAGTCTAGTTGTCATTTAGGTCTATAAAAAAAAAACTTTGATATTTGCCAGGGACATAGCTCAGCAGTCTAAGAACCTTCCTGGCAAGCACAAGGATCCAGGTTCATTCCTAGGTGCTGCATGCCATGCTGGCCCTGTTCTTGGCGCACCAGGCCAGTCACTGAAACGAGGCGTGGTGGCACACACCTGTAATCCCAACCCTGGGGAGGCTCACTACCAGTCAAAGCTGCGTAGCAAGACCCTCTACCAAATAAATAAAAAAAAATTAAAATAGTTTGTTAATAACTTGTGGACTTTAAAAACCTTTGCTGTAAATTCATACAGTGCTAAATAATCTTGTTGAGGCATTTAACTTTCCTTTATAGAACTTTGCTGGCTAGCTAAATGCTCATAAAGCAGCTGCTGTTCTTTAAAGCAGAGGACAGGCTTCCCTAACATCTCTTCGGTGAATCCCCCTTGAAGCCAATGGCTGATGGAGTATTGACCAGAGAGACAGCTTGATTCCTTTCTGGAGACCGATCTCTACTTGTGTGGGCCAATAGACCCTAAGAACAACTGAGGGGTTGTGTCTTGTGCTTTGATTATACAGACTCCAATTTCTCAGAAAATTCATTCTTTCTTTGAAGATGCCAAGATCCAAGTAATCATGCAGAAAAGCCCACAACAAATATGCTAGATTACTTTTAGACTCCTTTTACTGGGATCCACCAGATCTTGTCTAGAGAAAATGATATAGGGGACTGAAACTCCCGACCTGAAAAACACTTGGGATGAATTTTTGTTCTCTAAAACCAAAGAATGAATTTCAGGAACAACAGAGGTTAAAAGCAGAATGTATTTGTTAGGGGAAAGAAAGCTTCTGTCTGAGAGAAGGACAGGAGACCTGAGTAGGTTCCCCAGGAATGTCTTTTCCAGGTATTTTTATAGAGCAAAACCATGAGGTGAGGTGGGTCTAAGTGCCAAACATGGGAACTCACACATGAGGTGGGACAGAACTACGGTCAACCAATAAGACTACAAGTACAATTGCTCCTATAAAATTAATTATATCAGGATCAAATTGGGAAGTGAGTCATGTAGCAAGCCGGCATGAATTCAGAGCAGGGGCTTTTCCAGTAAGGATTGGATTGGTGGCTCTTTCTGGCTTGCTCGAGGTGACTGATACCTATTTAGCATATCAATCCTTGGTGCCCATCCCAGGGAAGTATGTGGCAGCATTTGTTTACTTCTGTCTTGAGGTCTGGCCCACAGTGTGAACCCCTGTGTCTCCCAAAGTTGTCAGGTTATCTTGTCTCTTATATGGCCTCCTTGAGGACCTAGTCCTGTCTGACTGCCTATGATATTTCTGTCTAACTCAGCTGCTTATAACAAAGAGGATTATATGACATATAGTAAAGCCCTAACTAACTTTATTCAGTGGGCCTTAAGCATCACCATAGCTTGTCTCTCTCCCCTAAATAAAATTAATAAAACAGACCATTCTCCAAAATCAGTTGACACTAGACAGTCTAAGAGCAGCAGATACTTATAAAATTGTGAAAACTAAATGTTGTGTATACATTCCTGATCTTTCTGCTAATGTTTCAATAGTTGTTCAAGATATTAAACAACAGATCAATAATATGTCAAATTCAAAATTTCCCTAGATCCTACGCTTAAGTCCTTTATAAAAAGTCATGACTGTCTCCTTTTGGTGGAAATTGTTGTTACTGTATTCTAGCAGGGTTTTTTTTTTTTTGTTTTTGTTTTTTTTTTTTTGTAGAACCAGGGGTTGAACTCAGGCCCTTGTGCTTGCCAGGGAAGTGCTTATTCTACTGAGCCATCTCCCCAGCCCCTGTTGACTGTATTCATAGTGTCTTAGTTACTTTTCTTTTGATGTTAGAACAAAATGCCCAACACCTAAAATTAAAGAAGGAAAGGTTTATTTAGCTCATAGTTAGTAGAGGTTTCAGTCCATACTCAGCTGACTCTAAGATAGAGTGGCATGTGGCAGAGAGCAGAAAACAGCAATGCAGCATGTGGCAGAGAGTAGCCATTCTTGGCAGTAGAAAACAGCAAAGAGCAGAGGGAGAAGCCACAGTAGCTATCTCTCTCCTTCCTTTATATTATTATAAGCAGGCTGCACTGGGCTGGGGTGTAGAACTCACACAATGTCTATGTCTTTCTCTCTCACAGGATGAGGATGTTTAGAACCGTGGCTCCCTATTGAGTCACTTAATTAAATTTCTAAACTTCTCAAGTTGGCAACGTATCAACCAATAGACATAGTTATCCTGGGGTATTATATTTGGACCTTGCGTACTTAATTGTTTCTTTGGATTGTCTCCTCCAGACTCAAAGTTACACACCTACTCAAGATGAAGAAGGTCTCTGAAGCTACTCTTTCTGAAGAGTATCTCTGACTGCTGATAAACAACTACAACGCCCCATGATTCCCTCAGGCATTTCTGGCTTACTTCTTCAGGGGGGGATGTAATAGGCAGCTGAGTTAGATAGAAATACTAGAGGCAGTCAGACAGAGCTGGGTCCTCAAAGGACCCAGTATGGAAGGCAGGATACCTGGCAATTGTGGGGAAGACAGACACTTCCTCTGTGGGCAGAATCTCAAGACAAAAGATTGAACAAATGCAGCCACACACCTCCGTAGGAATAGCCATCAGGGATTGATACTCTAACTAGATATCAGTCACCTTGAAAAAAGCCAGGAAGAGCACTAAACCCAACCCTTGTAGGAAAGCCCCTGTCCTGTATTGCTACAGGACTCACTTCCTCATTTGATCCTCATTTAATCAATTTTCCCTGAGCAGCTGTAACTTACAATCTTATTGGTTGACCATAGTTTTGTTCCACCTCATGCCCTCCTGGCAAGTTCCTATGTTTTCCACCTTAGGCCCACCTCACCTCATGGTTTTGTTCTATAAAACTCCATCAAAAACAAATTCCCTGTTAACCCACTTGGGTCCCCTTCTGTCCCTCTCTCAGACAGAAGCTCCTTTTCCCCATGTGTAACATGGAAGCCTACACCTTCGTCACGCCCAGCGTCACCTGAGTGCATTGCAAACAAATCTAGGAAAGAGATTGTGTCCACTTATTTATCTGACTAAGCTAATGTTGAAAGACTCAACATAACTTTTGTCAAAAGGGGTTCATTGGAAAGAAAGGGACCAAAGTGGACAGAGTTCAGGTGACATAAGCTGTGATAGAATGTGGAATTTGGAGTCTGAGGCAGAGTGTGTTTACTTCAGCTCTTTCCTGAAGGTCTCACTTTTTTTTTCTACAGTGGGTTGGCCACTTGCTCATTCTGAGATAATTAAAGACGCCTCCCTCCCCCCACAGTAGACAGGAAGATGAAGGGATAAAGTAAGATGATCAAGTCCACCCCTCCTATCTTGTGGTAGGCAGACAAATTAAAAATATTATAGACAGTCAGACAGGGCTAGGGCCTCAAAGAGACAATGCAGAAGACATTACGATCTTGCAACTTTGGGAGAGACAAGCACTCCCACTGTGGGCCAGACCTCAAGACAAAAGTAAACAAATACAGCCACAGACCTCCCTGGGATGGGCATCAGAGACTGATATTCTAAATAGATGTCAGTCACCTCGAAGAAGCCAGAAAGAGTCACCAATCCAATCCCTACAGGAAAAGCCCCTGCTCTGTATTTATGCCTGTCTGCTACATGACTCACTTCCTCATCTGATCCTGATTTAATCAAGTTTACAGGAGCAAATGTACCTGTGACCTTATTGGCTTATCATAGCTTTGTTCCACCTCATGCCCACTATCAAGTTCCCATGTTTTCCACTTTAGCCCTGCCTCACTTTGTGGTTCATGGTTTTGCTCTATAAACATCCCTAGAAGGGCCAGGGAGATAGCTCAGTAGAATAAGCACTTGCCTGGCAAGCACAAGGTCCTGAGTTCAATCCCTGACTCCACAAAAGCAAAAACAAAAAGCATCTATAAACATCCCTAGAAAAGGCAGATTCCTGGGCAATCTTCTTGGGTTCCACTTCTGACCCTCTTTCAGACAGAAGCTTTCTTTCCCCCAATAAATATATTATGCTCTTAACCTCCATTATTCCTAAAATTCATTCTTCAATTTCAGAGAACATAAACTCATCCCAGGTATCTTTCAGGTTGGGAGTTTCATTCCTCTGTATCACAGGAACCTTAGAGGACTCATGCTGCCTTGTCCTTGATGTCACTATGACCTTAAAGCTGTTCAAAAAAATTAATATACTGGGGTTTGATTCCCCCAGCCTGTCGTGCCAGCCCCGTCTTTGGGGCCTGCTGAGATAGCAATTGAGACTGGGCGTGGTGGCACGCACCTGTAATCCCAGCTCTCAGGAGGCTGTAAACAGGTGGATCACTACAAGTCCAATCTAATAGTGAGCCCTGAACACCCTGTAGACCCTTCTCTAAAATACAAAAAAAAGTAATAATAATAATAATAACGTAGAAAGAAATGAAGGCAAAGAACTAACTTTGGGGGCCATAGCAGAGCCTCCCTCATTCCAGCACATGTGCTGGTGGAGTGAAGATGTGTTTTCATGCCCTTGTATTGACAGCAGACACACATGGGAGAGAATGTGGCGTGGCTGAGGTCAACCATGCCGAGTGATGGGGTGAAAAGGAGGCCGATCCACAGGCAAGGAGGCAAGCAGGCAGACAGCAGATAGTGTGACCCTGTCAAGGTGCAGGTGGAGTGGGAAGCTCCCTCCTGACCCAGAGTAAAACAACAGGCAGGAGGCCCACGGAGATGAGGGATGTGCCCATGGATGTGTGGATAGGTGGATGGGCGACAGGGCAGGGGCTCCCTCCTGCAAATGTCCAGTGAGATGGCTGGCTATTGCTGGGGAGACAGTTAAAAGCCTATGGATTCTCTGCAGGAAGTCATCCTTACACTCCCACCCTGGCCTTGGAGCCCAGGCCCCACCCAGGAAGGCTCCAGATTTGGCTTCCAGCATGAGGTCTCCACCCTCACAACCTGGTATGGAGGATTTCTTTTTTCTTTCCTGTGTTTTTGTATTTGGTGCCAGGGATTGAACTCAGGATCTTGTGCTTGTCAGGAAGGCACTTATGCCACTGAATTATTTCTCCAGCCCTCTTTAGTCATTTTGAGACTGTCTCACTCTGTAGTTCAGGCTAAGCTTGAACTAGCAGCCATCCTCCTGCTGGTGATATAGGGGAAATGAAACTCCAGACCTGAAAAGTACCTGGAACAAGTTACTGTTCTCTAAAATTGAAGAATGAATTTTAGGAACAGAAGTTAAGAGTAGGGCATACTTATTGGGGGAAAGAAAGCTCCTGTTTTAGAGAGGGACAGAAGGGGAGGCCCAAGCAGGTTGTCCCCAGGAAGCTGTCTCTTCCAAGGACTTTTATAGAGGAAAGCCATGTGATGAGGCAGGTCTAAGGTGGTGGAGAACATGGCAACTCGCTTAAGTGGGCATGAGGTGGGACAAAACTATGGCTAACCAAGGAGATTGCAAGCACCATTGCTCAGGTAAAATTGATTAAATCCAGTATCAAATGTGGAAGTCACATAGCAAGCAGGCATGAATATGAGACAGGTTCTCACCTGTCTCAACTCCTGTTGGGGGTTGAGTTAGGACTCTTTTGGACTCTTTCAATGTAATTGACACCTATATAGAATATCAAGGGGCCAGGGACATAGCTCAGTAGAATAAGTGCTTACCTGGCAAGCTCAAGGGCCTGAGTTCAATCCCCTGTTCTACCAACAACAACAAAAAAAAAATGAATATCAATCCCTGATGCCCATCCTTAGGGAAGTATGTGGCTATATTTCTTTATTCATTTGTCTTAAGATCTGGCCCCAAATAGGAATGTCTGTCCCTTTCAAAGTTGTAAAGTCACCTTGTCTTCCATATTGTCTCCTTGAGGGCCTGGCCTTGTCTGATTGTTATTAATATTTCTATCTAATTTAGCTGCCTACAACACTGGGAACTTACACGGCCTTCACACAAATGCAGACCATTTCAATTTTTAATTTTTCTATTATTTACATATTTATTATTGTTATTACATATTACTATGTTAATAAAATTAATATATTAGTGAACAGTATTTTGAAACAGTCTTGCTAAGTTGTTCAGCTGCCTGAGTGGACTGGAACTTGCCATCTCCCCACCACAGCCTCCCAGAGCACAGGTCATGGGCCCAGAGCCTCACAAAGGCAGAATGTGGATCTGGTCAGTAGAAACGCTATGTAAAGGCTTGGTGGGGGGAAACCTGAGCCTTCTCTGGGGCTTGTGGCACGCTGTGCTTCCTGGCTTGTCTAACCACTGCAGCTTCTGTGTGTAGCACAGGAGCAGTGTGGCGGCAGGGCATCAGGGAAGAGAACATGGGCGGAGGGCGCTCTGTTTTGCCCCTGTGCAGCACCAGTGCCTGTGTGGGGCAGGGGAATCAGTGGGGATTGGCTCTTCTTTCTGCTCAAGTTTGCTGTGTGCCTAAAAAAAAATAAATTTAAATTTAAATGTGACAGAGAGGGAGGGAAGGAGGGAAGGGTTTATAGACCAGCTCCACTTGGGACCTCCTGGGCCCCTTGCTCCCTTTTGTGCCTGCCTCCTTGCTCACCACCCCCATTTCCCAGCCCCACAACCACTCCAGGGGCCCTGCTCTCCCTGCCCCTGCTTTCAGCATCCCCATCCCCACTCCCACTCCTGCCCCATCCTTGGGCCCTTGACCTGCAACTGCCACAGACTTTGCTCTTGCTGTCCCCAGCCCCCACCCTTCTGCCCTTACTTTGTGCCTTTGTTGAAACAGTTCGAACAAGATGTGGAAATAAAGTGGCTAATGTACAACGTTTGCTTTGCAAAGTCGATATAAAGAGATTCCACTGTGGGGGTGCCAGGGAGATGGTTCAGTAGAATAAGTGCTTCCCTGGCAAGCACAAGGTCCTAAATTCAATCCCCGGTTAAAAAAAAAAAAAGATTCCACTGTAGGGAAAAAGTGGACAGCACTACAGAGGCCCCTAGGCCTTGAGCAGACACCTGCCAGGAGATAAAATGTAGATGCACTGATTTTAAAAACATGCACACGCACACATATGTATTGTTTAATGCACATGAGTTATTCCTGGAGATAGGTATATGAGATCTATAGATATATAGATATGTAATACATACACACATGTATAGAAATTACATATATGCAATGCACATATGTATTACATCTAGAGCTATACTATATGTATTATATACACAATATTATACATGTACAATAAAACATGTGTACATATGTTATATACAATAAATTACACACACATGCATGTAAAATTATATATATACAAAATGTATACATACATAAATGTATGTATTAAAATTCTATACAAATACAAAATTACATAGTTATAGCTATATGTAATTTCTTTTATTTATTTAATTTTTCTTTTTTCTATGTATTTGGTAAAGGGTCTCACTATGCAGGTTGGACTCATAGTGAATCTCCTGTCTCAGGCTCCCCAGTGCTGCAATTACAGGCTTGCGCCACCATGCTGGGTTTGAGTGGCTGCCATGGTGAGCCCTTGACGGGGTCAGCAGGGGCGTCCGGCACAGCATGCAGTACAGGAGGTCGAACCTGGATCCTTGCTCTTGCCAAGCAGGTGCTTAGACCGCTGAGCTATCTCCCCTAACCAAGATATGTGATTTCTTTCAAGGATTTATTTGTTTATTTATATGCAAGTATTTATTGAAAGGTGTTTTTGAGACAGGGTTTCTAGCTCTGCAATTCAGTGTAGTGTTGAACTCACTATGTAGCCCATGTTGGCCTGAAACTATCCTATCCTCCTGCAGTGGGAGTAAGAGAGATTTAGGAAGGAGATTTAGGAAGTATTTTTGTGGAAGTCCCAGCCCAAAGAATAGCTCCTTTTCTGATATAATTGTTGGGCTGACCCAACTGGGACATCTGTCTGTGCCTTGTTAGAGAGATTGTATCTGAGCCTGAATCCTAACAGATGACGGTATGCATATTATACTTTGTTGTTGCTGCTTTGTTTTGTTTTTTTCTGTAATTTAGGGAAGAGTCTACAGGGTGTTCAAGGTCTCACTACTAGATCAGACTCATCATAATTCTCCTGTGTACAGCCTCCCAAGTGCTGGGATTACAGGCACATGGCACCAAGCCCAATCTCAATCGCCATCTCAGCATGCCCCAAGGGAGGGGCCTGCAGGCCCTGGGACCCTGCATCTGCTTGCAGGCGCTTTAATCCGCTGAGCTGTTTAGCTAGCCCTTTAGACTTTGGAGGTCCCCCCCCCGCCCTTG
>PVKA01044191.1:0-16296 GCA_004027165.1 Ctenomys sociabilis | reverse complement strand
GAAAGGAAAGGAAAGGAAAGGAAAGGAAAGGAAAGGAAAGGAAAGGAAAGGAAAGGAAAGGAAAGGAAAGGAAAGGAAAGGAAAGGAAAAATAAGCAGGACAAAAACAAAGAATAACTAGAAACCATATTCACACTTATGTAAAAGCAATAACAATCAAGAAAAACAAACCCAAAAAGAGAAAAGCCAGGGGCCGGAGAGATGGCTCAGTGGAATAAATGCTTCCCTGGCAAGTGCAAGGGCCTGAGTTCAATCCCGGTTCTGAAAAAAAAGAGGATCTCTACAAGTCCAATCTACATAGAGATACACTGTAGACCCTGTACTAAATACATTTTGGGGGGCCAGCCCACTTCAAATTGTGTCTCTGCTGTTGCTGGTAGAAAATGTGGGCATGGGGCTGGGGAGACAGCTCAGTGGCATAACCTGCCTGGCAAGCGCAAAGTCCTGAGTTCAATCCCCAGTACCAAAAAGAAAAAAAGAAAGGAAAGAAAATGTGGGCCGACAGAACCCAGATCTAAAGCGGCTGACCTCCCTGCGCCAGCTGTAGCCCTATCGCAGCAGGCCCGCACTTTAGTCCCCCCGAAGTGCACCTGGTTTCTTGGCCACGAGGCTGGAGCCAGACCTGCTCAGCCCACAGCGATCCTCTTCGCCAGCTTGAACTTGGCTCCTTCCTGGCTCAGCTCAGCTCCCAGACTTCTGACAGTGTGAACCTGACCCTGACCCTGGGAGCCACTAGATGGAGCCACAGTTCCTCCGAGTCCTCAGCTCTGCGGGCCCGAGGCGCCCAGCCAATCGCCCTCTCCTGCAGATGTCGGAACCCAAATAACTCACCAGCCGCTGTGGTCTGCTGTGCTCACTGCACGTTCCACGGCAGTCACCATGCATCTACAGGTTTGTGCCACCCGTCCCACGCAGTGAGTCAGGACTGAAGAAAGTGCCACCTGCCACGTCCTCCTTCATTGAAGCCTCTCTCTTCACTTTCCCTCTGGGCTTCAGGGCTCACTTCAGATTTTTCCTTGGTCCCAGGGACCCACCTCCCTCCTTCTTCTTCTTCTTCTTCTCCTGTTACTATAGTCCAGTGTCAGGACACCAAATCTCAGAGAGGATCTTTGCCGCTTGCCACTATGCCAACTCCCCAGAAATTCCTCCACCTCTCTTTTAAAATATTCTTGGGCTGGGGAGATAGCTCAGTGGAATAAGCTCTTCCCTGGCAAGTGGAAGGGCCTGAGTTCAATCTCCAGTTCCTCCAAAAAATAAATAAACAATAGAATAAATAAAATAGATTCTTATAGTGATTTTATGATTAGGCCTTGAAAAGATCCATAGGTCAGAAGATAGCTACCATGGAAAACTTACAATGTTATACTCATGTTTCCCATACACCAGAACAGTCAGGGAGAGTCCAGTAGGCAAGTTTATAAGGTGGTGGGGAGCATCAGGGCAGGCAGGAGACTGAGCTAGCAAGAGAAAATACAGGTAAAGGGGCCAGGGAGGGAGATGGCTCAGTGGAATAAGCGCTTCCCTGGCAAGCACAAGGGCCTGAGTTCAATCCCCATTTCCACCAAAAGAAAGGAAAGAAAGAAGAAAACACAGGTAGAGTATTGTAGTTTCTATAGAAAGAGATAGACATGGCAGGATATATAGGTGTAGAGTTGGTAGGTAGAATAATTCCCATAAGCTTGGTGACAAGGGCTGCTCATCCAGGTCTAGTACCCAGCCTTGGGTGGGTCAGGCAAGTGGACAATGACTTAGATGGAGCTGATACTTATAGTGTGAACTCCCCATGTCCTGTTTACATGTAAAAGGCGTGCTTGCTCACAGGGAAGTTGTTTGCTATCTTTTAGAAGGGAGGTGAACGGGGTGTCGGTCCAGGGCATGGAAGGCCCCCAGTGTCAAAGTATCCAAAAGTAAAAGGAAGTTAGATGTGGCGGTGCACAGCTATCATCTCAGCCACTCAGACACTGAGGCAGGTCAATTTCAAGTTTGAGAGGAGCTGGAATGTTGTCAGAGAGATAAAGAATGAATTGTGGCAGGGGAGATAGCTCAGTAGAATAAGTGCTTGCCTGGCAAGCACTAAGGGTCTGAGTTCAATCCCCAGTTCCGCCAAAATAAACCTAAACAAATAAAAAGAATGAATTGTGTTTGAGAGCTTAGAACGTATATTTTCTAAATTCCATTCTTTTTGTCTTGGCAAATGAGCATAGATATAACATCCAATATAAGAACACCAGAAAAGAGACAGAGAAAAAAAAAAAATACCAGAAAGTTTGTTTTTTGTTTTTTTTTTTGCCATGCCAAAGAGCTCCTCCCCAGAAAGATAGGACGGGGATTATCCTTTTATGTGTGTCCCACAATTCAAAGCTTTGCAAGCACTAGTGTAGCAGGATTATTTACAAAGGGAAGATATTAATTAAATCAAATAAGATTGTATGAATGCATTGAAGAATGAAACCAAAGTACTTATTTGCTTCTTAGTGCAAATCAGCAGCCTCCCTAAGACTCAACTATCCAGCAGCAAAAAAAGAAAAACGCTTATCTTAGAGGATTAAAAGAATGAATATGGAATAGAATAAGCGAAAGTTAATCTGCAAAGCAGGGCCTAGACCTAATCACTGCTACCTTTGGCATGAACAACTGGGCTGCCACATCCCTACCTGATCACTCATCAGCCTCACCCCTCTGCTGTATATCCTGCTGTCATCAGCAAAGGGTTTTTCAAACACCATGTTTTAAAGTTACTCTCCAGATTTTTAATCTAGGTATGGTGGTGCATGCCTGTAATCCTAGTGCCAAGAAAGCTGAAGCAAAGAGCCTGAAGGTTTGAGGCCAGCATACGCTGTGTAACAAGTACAAGGCCCGCCTGGACTACAGACCAAGATTCTGTCTCAGCAAACACACCTCAGGCAGGTCCTTTTTGCCTATTCAGCCATAGAGCCTTCAATTACCTTGTTGAGACTTCCCAGAAAGTCCAAACAGCTGCCAGCAGGTGTAAGGTCCCAGGGCCAAGCTGTATTAGGCAAAAGTTTACCCGAAGAAGACAGAAGCGACAGACTAAAGGAGCAAGTTCCATAGATGAGGCAGGGAGCCAGAGTCAGAGCTGCAGAACCCTGCAGGGGCAGGGTTCAGGTGCAGGGGCAAGGTAAGGCCACACACCATGTGTTTTCATGGGGGTGGACTGCTCTAATTATGCTGCCTTAACACAATTCCAGTGGCTTAACACTAGTGCAATACTGCATTAGCAAACAGTAAACACTGGTCTACTGAAGGTCTTGGTGATTCTGCTGGGTCATTGTTTTTGCCAGGCAGTTCAATTATTTCACCCTAAATTCATACCTCTGTGTGTGTGTGTGTATATGTGTGTGTGTGTGTGAGAGAGAGAGAGAGAGAAAGAGACAGAGAGACAGAGAGATAGAGACAGACAGAGACAAAGACAGAGACAGAGAGACAGAGACTCTCACTGTGTAGCCCAGGCTATTCTTTTTGTTTTTTATCTTTTTGACACAGGGTCTCACTATGCAGTTCAGGCTGGCCTTAAGCTCACTTTGTAGCTCAGGCTGGTCTCAAACTCACAATAATCCTCCTGCCTCAGCCTCCAGAGTACTGGGATTACAGGCATGCACCACCACGCCCGGCTAGCCCAGGCTATTCTTGAACCTGCTCAGCCTCTAGGGTGCTGGGATTACAGGTTCATGCATCATGAGGTTTTTCTGGCTGCAGAAGGAGAATGATAGACCTGGTGAACTGTTTAGGTTTTTCTATACTTCCATCTGGATATGAAATATATCCATTTTCTCACAGCCCACTGTGGAAAACTCATCAGATGCCCCTGCTAATTGCAAGAGAACTGGTAAATGTGAATTTGGTAAGTAGAATCCAAAGATGTCACCCACAGTCTCTGCCCTCCTTCTGCACACGTCACTCTTCCCATCAAGAACTGCCAGGCATGGCAGTGCACAGCTGTCGTCCCAGTACTCAAGAGATTGAGGTAGGGGGATTACAGTGAGTTCAAATCAAGCCTGGAATATACAGCAAGATATTATCTAAAAAAAAAAAAAATCGATTTCTCCTCTCTAAACCCAAAGGGTAACTAAGGAACAAAACAGAGAATAGATATTGAGAAGTAGGAAGAACATGGTAAAATGGGAAGGGGAACAAGAGAGGGGACAGGGGACAGGAAGGAAGGGAAAAGGAATTTTTTTTGAAAGGAGAATGGAAGGAAAAATTGAAAATAAAGCTTTTGTAAATAGGGAGAACAAGGGCTGGAAGAAGGGGAAGGAATAGGGAAAAATAATTCAGACATATTATCTACAAATATAAATTCCCTATAATGAATATGATCTTTCTTTATGACAAGTATATACTAATGTAATTTTTTTTTCTTGCAGAACCAGGAATTGAACTCAGGCCCTTGTGCTTGCCAGGCAAGTGCTTATTCAACTAAACCATCTCCCTGACCCTTTAAATAAATGTTTTTGAGAAATGAATCTTTTTCTCCTCTCTATAACTTGGACTGGTACTTGACTTAGGATACTTACCTAGAATGTATGAGATCTTAATCTCAATCACTAGCAAAACAAAGAAGAGAGAGAGAGAGAAAGAGAGAGAGAGAAAGGAAGGAAGGAAGGAAAGAAGAGAAAAAGAAAAAAGTACAGAAAAAGATAAAGCAATGCAGCAGGGTGGCACTTGAGAAGCTGAGACGCGTTATTACAAGTTCCAGCTTGGTCTGGGCAGTTTAGCAGCTTAGCGAGTCCATGCCTCAAAATTAAAAGAATAATTAAAAAGGGCTGAGAATATAGCACAGTGCCAGGAAGGGGAAAAACCCACGGCCAGAATATGCCACACCAAAATGTGCCTCCTTGAAATAAGGATTTATCAAACAAAAATTATGGGACATCATTATTTTGGACTGAGCTCCTGTACTGGCCCCCAGAGATCAGACCAGCCCAAAAAGTCATCCATCCTGAAAGCCACATAATCAAATTAAAACTCTTGGGAAGTAGACAGATCTAGAAACAGACCAGTTTTTCCTGAACACAAGAGACACCAATCACCTGAGTGTCATAAGGAAGTGCCCTCTGTTTTAATCTCAACAACAACAACAAAAAAATAATGCGACGTTACCAAACTGGTTATTCGCTCTCTCCCCAAGGGGGCTGTTTCCTTGTACCCTCTTACAAGGCCTCCTGCTCTGCTTCTGCCCACTGAGAGAGCTTTCATTCTGTTCTGAGGCTGCCGGGATCCATGACTAGCAAATAAAAGCCAATTAGAGGTTCTTCAATCCCCAGAGCCAAACAGACAAAACTATGACATATTTAATTGTAGACTGTCTCTTAACAGAACTTTTTTTTATCTTTTATTAATTTACTCGTTTGATACAGGGTCTCCCTACACAGCTCAGACCCATATAGCGATCCTCCTGTCTCAGCCTCCCTAGCACCAGGATCACAGGTGTGCACCACCATGCCGGGTTTCCTGGCTGGCATGGCCCGCCAGGAGTTCCAGGACTGGCACTGCATGCAGTACTGGGAATCAAACCCCAGTCCTTGCACTTGCCAGGCAGGTGTTTACACTGAGCTATCTCCCCAGCCCTTGACAGAATTTTTTTTTTTCATCTGAGTTTTTTGAGAAACTGCTCTGAAAACAAAGTAGAGGTTACCATTTTATGAGAGAAATTCACATCCTCGCAGCAGGAAGAGAAGGAGGCTAAATCACTGAGCTTATCAAAGGAGAAGTCACTGACCTAAATCTGCATAACAAACCTCATACTTAAACTCAAAGCCACCTGTGGGGGGGTCCTTTGTCCCTGACTGCCAGGTGTACAGCCTGCTCTCCTTCCAACTTGATTTTGCTTCCCATCATTTCAGTTGTTCACGGTCAACCACGCTCCAGAATATTACAGGGAAAATTCCAGAAATAAAAAATCCCCCTATTTTAAATTGCATGCAGGTCCGAGAAGTATGATGAAATCTAGAATGTGGAATACCCGTGCTGCACACAACACAACATGTTTGTTAGCGCTTAGTAGTCACACCGGTTATCAGTTCAACTGTAGCATTTTTTAAATCCTTTATTAGTATATGTTTGCAACACATAACTAAGTTCATCCTGGAGAATTAGTACATACATATTGCACCTTGATAATTTTTACTCTCACCTTCCCCAAGCCCTCCTTTTGCTCTCTCCCTCCCTCTACCTCCCTCCTTCCCTCCCATCTCTCTCTCTCTCTCCTCCACTGATCCCCCTTCTTCTCTACCCCACTGTCACTTCCTTCCATCCTTCTCTTGTTTTGTTCTCTCTTTATGTATCTCTTGTATGCGAGAAATCACACAACATTTAATATTCTTGCGTCTATTTCCTAGATCCACATTTCTCACCCTGCACTAGAATAAAATCAAAATGGACCAAAGACCTAGATATAAAAACAAAAGCACTGAATCTGCAGGAAGATAAAGTTGGTTAAACTCTCAATGACATATGTATAGGCCAGGATTTTATGCATAGAACCCCAACTGCATAAAATAGAATACCGAGATTCAGCAAATGGGATTATATCAAATTAAAATGTTCTTGCGTAGGGAGAAATAAGGAAATAACCAACAGAGTGAAGAGAATCTACAGAATGGGAAAAAAAAAATTGTGCCAACTATGATATTATTATCAAACTAGGAAGGGCTTGCTGCCTGACCCACACAGAAGCCAATACAATTCTTACCAGACCCAAGTACCATCTGCTCAGAGCTCAAAACAAGAGTTGGTGGGAAGGACATGGTTTCCTCAGCTGTTGCACCCTGAGAAGACTGGGGGCACCATGAGAATGACCATCTTAGAGAACTGCAGTCCTTAGCCGGGCATGGTGGCGCATGTCTGTAATCCCAGCACCCGGGAGGCTGAGGCAGGAGGATTGTTGTGAGTTCAAGACCATCCTGAGCTACAAAGTGAGCTTAAGGCCAGCCTGAACTGCATAGTGAGATCCTGTCTCAAAAAAGACAAAAAAAAAAAAAAAAAGAACTGCAGTTCTTGAAAGGACTTGATAGGGGAAGAGAGGTGGGCAAGGGGGAGCAGCCCAGAACACAGTGTGGGTCTTCTGGGAGGGGTCTTCTTCAGCCAAGAAATCCCTGTCTGTCTCTCCTGACAGGCTAGATAGAACCTTGAGGCTAACCCTGACCTCCCAGGGCTAGTTCCTGGATTTCCCTGGGCAAACATATTGCTTTTCTGCAAGTTCAACATCACAGGAATTAACATGTTTTGTGTTAGTTGATGCATAGGATTAAAGGATAAGGAAGAGTATTAGACACTCCCATGTTATCTGAAGGTCACCAGATGTTCTAGGTTCTGTAAATCTAAAGAAAGATTATTTAGCAGTTGACACCTTAATCATTTAAAGAGCAACTTTTCTTTAGAATCAGGGAAGGGAAGTGTTTCCACAAAGGCAACTCCTGGTCTTCTTACATTATGTCTAGGATGCCAGACCCTATAATAATGAACCTTTTAGACACGAGTGCCCGCGGTGTGACCCAAAACCCACCTGCTGTTCACAAAGTGCCAACACTGCAATTAAACCTGAGCACTGAGGTTTTAGTTTAGAAAAACAACTCATACATTAGCGTCTTTTATCTGAAAAGAAAATAACATGTGTGTCATAGGTTCACCACCACTACCCTATAAACTCAACTCTGCCTGCAGAGGGAGTTATGGGAAAGAGCAGGTAGATTGGATGATGAGAACGGGAGCTTAGGGTTTTGGTTAGTTGGTTGGTTGGTTCGTTGGTTGGTTAGTTGATCTGGGGTCATCATACATCCTCACACGTTCCTTGTTCCTTTTCAGGGAGGGGGGATTCTGAGCTTGTGACTTCAAAAGGCCATTGACCAGATAAGCAGGTTCCTTCTGCACAGGTCTTTTCTTGAAAAGCTGGTTCCAGACTGTCCTGGAGTCGATTCTGGGGGTGTTTCCTGAAAGACAACTTAGGAACTTGGTCACATAAGGCACTGTGCCCGGGTGTGTCCGAGCCTCCACCTGCTTTCATTGTTGCCACGATGCCTATTTTACTTGTTAAGAGCCTCCACATGCAAGAGCAATAGCAGAGGTTAACAGAAGTGCCTCCAGGGCCCACCTTCAGATCAGAAGGTAAAAGTAGGAGATATTTTGGGAGAAACCATGTTCACACAACTTGTATACAAGATATTGTTTTCCTTCTTCTTTTGGTGCCAGGAATCAAACTCAGGACCTCTGGTCTGTCAGGCAGCTGCTGTGCCACTGAGCTATATGCCCAGTGATGTATTATTATAACTGTTCTATTTTATTATATTATTGCTGTTCAGCACTTATTATGCCTGCTTTATAAACCAAACTTTACCATAGGCATGTGTGTACTATGGAAAAGATATAAGGAAAGATGTAATCTATAACAGTGCAGGATGTGGCAGTAGCCGCGGATTCGCACAGCCAGAGGAGAGAGAACCGCAGAGCGTGAGCCCAGGGGTGAGCAGCTACGCTTACTGCCAACCACCCCGGAGGCAGCACCCGCCTCAGGAAAGCAAGGGAAGGCAGCCAGTCACTCAGGCTTGCGGATGTTGAGGGTCAGGAAGATAGCTCAGGGGAATAAGTGCTTACCTGGCAAGCTCAAGGTCCTGAGCTCAATCCCTGATCCTGAAAAAAAAAAAAAAAAAAGGTTAAAGTTCAGATACATCTGCTTTGCTGCCTCCCACTGAATCTCTATGATGGGCTCCTGGGCTCCTGCTGTCATTTTTTTCCCTTTTTAGGAAAAAGGAACCACAGGACACTGTCCATAGTAAAGAAAGGAAAGGGAGCAATTCTCTCAGCTCCTTGTTTTTTAACTCTAACAAGACCTACATAATCAGGCCATACTGTCACTATCAAAATTACTGTACTTTAAATACACTTGCTTTTTCAAAATTTATAAGCTTATCACCCTAGGAAATTGTTTTATTATCTCCCATCCACTTTTGTTCGTATAACATTTTCACACAGTTTTTTTTTAATGTGTAAAAGATACAAAACTTTACATAAGATAGATAGTTTTTCACATAATCAGAAAATGGCTGCTGGCTTCTATGATGCTTTTTCTTAATCGGAATGTTCCCAGAAAATTATAAACATATTTCATGTTTCTCCAAGTCCTTCATTACTGTCATTTTTAATACCTGTGTTATATTTCCTTGACCTGTGTGCTCCAATTTAACAATTTGCTTATTGTTGAGAGTTTGGTCTCTGTCCAGGTTTTTGCTCTTGTAAACCGCACTACAATGAACGTCTTTCACATATGTGTGTGTATGAATGCTTTCCCTGCTTAATTATTTCCTCGGGACTCGTTCCCATGAAAGAGAGGGCTGAACACGGTGGTGTCAACAATTTAATACACTGTTGTCAAGTGCTGCAAAGACAGGTTGGGCCTGCTGACAGCCCGGCAGCCCACCTCCCACTGACGTCCCGCCTATTGACACAGGCTTTGTAATGGTTTTATTTCGGTTTGGGGATAGGGTCTCACTATGTAATTCAGGCCTTGAACACACCATGTAGGCCATGGTGGCCTCAGATCTGAAGTAGCCCTCTGCCCTCGGGTGCAGGTGTGCAGCGTCACATGTTCAGCTGGCTTTACTTTTACTTTCCTAGAAATTAAAAAATGCAAAATGGATTCTCAATTTAAATGCTGTTCATAATTTCCTATTTTGTTTCTTTTTGGCCTGAAGAAAAATAGGCATTCGGGGCCTGTAACATGCAAATTATTTCTAAAGACAATGGCCACATTGCTCCCCAGTGTAGAAAACCAACCAGGTAGGCACAGGAGAACTGTGGGAGACTTTGGTAGGAAACAAAGCCTTACAGTCATACCCACACAATGTGAGCCTCAGAATGGTCGGACTCCAAAACAGAACCCGGAGAGCCGAACTTAGCCCAGAGGCTGTAGGTGAAGCCCTGATGCAGAAGAAATATACTTCCCACTTGCTAGATAGCAGATGCACTGAGCTGTGTCCTTGAAACTGAAGGATGAATTCTAAATGACAAAAGAGGTTAACAGCCAGGTGTGGCACATATCTGTAATCCCAGCACTCAGAAGGCTTAAGGCAGGAGGATGGCTGCAAGTTCGAGACCAGACTGAACTGCATAGTTAGACTCTATGACAGAGAGAGAGAGAGACAGAGAGAAAGAGAGAGACAGAGACACAGAGACAGAGACAAAGAGTTTAACAGTAGGAGAGACTTATTGAGAAATAGCTCCTGAGAGGCTGGAAAGGTCCAGCAAGTAGATGGCCACTGAAGCCCTTTGTCAGGAGTAATTTATACACCCAAGTTTACAATGTGGGTACCTTGTGGTTCAAGCGATAGTCATCCCTCACTATTTCACGGTTTGACTCTCACAGACTGTTTCTCAGGTTTTAAAAAAACATTCATCTAAATTAGTTTTCTGCTCTATTGCCAGATTATGCAGTGCCATACAGTATACATATGTTGTTAAAATTACATAGATTTACAGGTTTGGAAAATGGTTAAGAACATTAGAACTGTTTTTAATAGTGTGGGAAATGTTTATAAGAGTGTGGAAAGGATTTATAAAGCTTTTTTTTTTTTTTTCCCCTTTGCAGTACTGGGGATTGAACTCAGGACCCTGCACTTGCCAGGCAAGCACTTATTCTACTGAGCCATCTCCCCAGGCTCAAATAAAGTCTTGAAAAAATACTAAAGTACAATGTCGCTACATCACTGATTTTCACTTATCGCAGGGGTGTCTGGAGCATAAGCTCTGCTGTAAGAGAGGGACAACTGTCTAATCAACCTATAGGATTACAAGTACAGCTGCTTAGCTGATACTGATCCAATAGGGAAACGAGTCACACAGCAAGGGTACATGGGAAGAACAAAGGCATTTGGGGGAAGAGACAGGTCTGCATGATACTGATGTCTATCTGTGCTTTACTGGACCAGGTGATACCGATCAAATACGATCTCAAGTTCTTATTTCTCCCTTGGGGAATCACGTCAGCCAGGTCATTGCCCTTTCATCTCTACTGAGGCCTGGCCATCAGTAGATGTACCTCCAGCCACAGCTCTGGTGTGTCCTCCTCTTTCATCCCGACTCTGTTGAGGCTCACTGTCATGGCTCACGTCTAGTGGGTCCCCCAAGTCCTCACACAGTCATAGCTGGGGCTTTTACAGAGCTGGCTGGACCTGGACTGTGTGGCACTGGGACTGTTTCACGTGTGACGCTCGGCTCGAGGGCACTAGGGTCAAGGGAGTGAGTGCTGCCACCCGAGTAGCCTGGAAAAGACCCAAAGGATGGAGAGAGCCATGGTTGTCCTCGGCGCTTTGCTCCCTTCTGCCCACCAGAACTGCTTCTCCTCCGCGATGCCCCTCTGCCAGCCCACCCCGCTTTGGAGCCAGCTGGGAACGGCCTGAAACCTCTATAAACTATGAGCTAAATGAACTTCTCCCCCCTTAGCCATGGGTGTCAGGTATTTTGTTTAAGCAACGAGAAAAGTAACTAAGACACCATCCCTATCTGCCTACCTGATAATTTCTATTTAATTTAGCTGCCTGAAATACTAACACTGTGTTATGAGTCAAAATGTAAAGCAGGAATGGGACTTGCAAGTAAATTATTTTTTTCTAGACAAATTAAAAGCAAGCTCAGTAAGAATCATGCTTAAATATAGTTGCATCCCTCAGCCTGAGCCACCATAACAAAATATGACAGGCAGAATGGCTTCAAGAGAGATTTATTTTCTCACAGTACAGGAAGCTACATGCCTCAGACCAGGGTATCGGTGGTCTGGTTTCTTCTCAGCCTTCTCTCCTTGGCTTGTGGATGGGCACCTTTGGGAACAGGATCCAGAGACCCTCTACTGCTGAGCTGCATCTCCAGCCCTTTTTTGCCTGGGCTAGGCTCAAACTTACGATCCTCTTGTCTAGATTCCCAGTTAGCGCATCTTCTTGCTGTGTCTATTTGTGACCACTCTCTCTCTCTCTTTATAGGGATATGAATCACGTTGGGTCAGGACCCACACCAATGGCCCAAAATCATGTCAAACCAGGTGTATGAAGGGTGGTACATGTCTGCAACCCCAGCACTAACGAGGCAAAGAAAGGAGAACAGCTGCAAGTTCGAGGCCAGCCTGGGCTATGTGGTGAGTTCAAGATCAGCGTGCAGAGCCAGAATATAGCTCAGTGGTTCAATGTCTGCCTGGCAAGCACAAGGTCCTGAGGTCAATTCCTAGTACCAAAAAAAAAAAAAAAAAAAAGATCAGCCTGCATTATTACCTCATGAGACCCCGTCCAGAGAGAGAGAGAGAGAGAGAGGCAGCGAGAGGCAGAGAGAGGCAGAAACAGAGGCCTTATGAAGATAACGGGTGATATGCATCAAGCCCCATTCAGAGTCAGGCTCAGAGTCCACCTCCCTCACTATTTGGGGCTATTATTACGACCAGGCACCGTGGTGCACAGCTGTAATCCTAGCACTCAGGAGGCTGAGGCAGGACAATCACTGCAAATCTGAGGCAGTCAGGGCTATGTAGTCAAAGCCAACCTGAAGTTTTACAATGAGACCAAGTCTCCAATAAAATTAAAAATAAAAACAAAAAATAATGAGGGGGGCCAGGGAGATGGCTCAGTGGAATAAGCACTTCCCTGGCAAGCACAAAGGACTGTGTGGCACTGAGTTCAATCCCCGGTTCCACCAAAAAAAAAAAAAAAAAAAAAAAAAAAAAGAATAATCTTGAGTCTCAGGAACAGTTTTCATAATCCCCTTCTTCTTTATCTTCTCCCACCCCGTTGTCCTCGCCCACAGAAAACCAAGCATCACCCTGGTCCCTGAGTGCACCCCGGCTTGGAGGCTTCAACAACCCTCCCATAGGTGCTTAGCCCTAGGCACAGCAGGTGCCCTCTCCTTAGCCCTCCCCAGACTCCCACATCAGGGTCCAGAGCCAGTCTGGAGGGAATCTCTTCTCTCCATCCCTAGCAGGGGGATGGGGCAGTGGGGAGGCTGAGGTGGCAGAAGCATGAGCTGGGGAAAACTGGGGCTCTGGGACAAGTGACCAGAGGTATCCTGGTCACAGCCTTCCACATACCCTGGCCCTCCCAGCACTCTGGTCCCAGGAAGCAGCCCGGACTCCCCAGCCTGCAACCTCCTTTTGCTGCTCTTCCTCCTGGTGATCTGAAGGCTCTTCTGGGCTTCACATATCTGTACTAAAATGGGAAGTGCACATCCTAGAATCAGCAAGGCAGGCAAATTAAATCCCTTCAAGGATTAGAGCGCATGGAGGAGCCTGACAGGCTACACAGTCCCACCTCTCTTCCCATTCCCAGTGCTGGGGATTTAGCCAGAAGCTTCGGAGTGCCTACATCACCTGCCTATTTTCTGAAACAGGGTTTTGCTAGTCTGCCTAGGTGACTTTCCTGCCTCAGCCTCTTAGAGTGCTGGAAGAAAGGTAGTGAGCTAGGAGATTAGGCCATGGCATAACTGCTATGACTTGGTAATAACAAAGATTCTCAAAAATCTTCCCAAAGTCCTGTAGGCGAACTTCCTCCTACCATTTGAGCCGGTTTTCAGGAGGACGCCCTGCCCTAACTTCAGCCTAAGGCCTGGGATCCCATTGCACTCCTCTGACCCATATGTAGAAGCTGGCTCTGGTTTCCTAGAGCTGTGGACAATGTAGCAGACACCAAGACAGGCTCAGTCCTGTGGCTGTCCTCAGGACACCTGCCCGGCTTTTCCAGGGTATGCTTTTTCCCCTTTCACTAGGCACAGACTGACTCTGCAGGGCTAATTTCTACCTTGCTCTTCAGTTTCACTTTCTCAGATAACCTTGGCTGCTGCTTTTTGTTGTGTTTGCTCAGTTCTTTATTCAACATGAGAAGAACCTGGAATCCAGCTCCAGAAAGACAGGTGAACAGCCCAGAACCCTGTAGCATTTAATTGGCCACTTTTAGGAGACACCTAGTCACATTTAGGCATATCCAGGAGATTCCAGAAAAAGGAGGGTAGAAAAAAAATTTTAAGTAGGCAGAAAAGAAACAAGGGGCCAGGAAGATGGCTCAATGGAGCAGGTGCTTCCCTGGCAAGCGCGAGGGCCTGAGTTCAATCCCCAGTTCTGCAAAACAAAAGAAAAATGTTAAGGGGCCCGGGTGATGGCTCAGTAAAATAAGCTCTTGCCTGGCAAGTGCAGGGCCCTGAGTTCGATCACAAAGAAAAGAAAAAAGAAAGTTAAAACTAGACAAAATGGAAAAAAAAAAAAAAAAAAAACTAGACAAAATGTTAGACAAGCACACAGTGATAGAACGCTTGCTTAGTTCAATCCCTAGTCCAGGAAAAAAAGAAAGAAAGAAAAATTTTTCTTTCTTTCTATACAGCATGGTATAGAAAGCTGAGATTCCATCATGTGCCTGTCTCACGATGCTCGTGCTTGCCCCATATAGGGGGCCAATTTCATCCGTTTTATAATTCTCCCTGTGTTTGTTTGTGTACAAATATAGTGTCCTTTCCTGTTTCTCCTTTTATATATATATATATATATATATATATATATATATATATATATATATATTTTTTTTTTTTTTTTTTTTTTTTTTTTTTTTTTTTTTTTTTTTTTTTTTTTTTTTTTTTTCCCTGTGGAACTGGGGATTGAACTCAGGCCCTTCCGCTTGCCAGGGAAGTGCTTATTCCACTGAGCCGTCTCCCTGGCTCTTTTATCTTTTTATTCCTTCCCATCCCCATGCACCCCAGTACTAGAGACTGGAACCAGGGCCTTCACATTGAGCTACATCCCAGCTACCATTTTTATTTTTTGTTTTGATTGAGGTATCTTTTTTTTTCTTTTAATGTCTTTGGTTGTAACAGGTCTCACTATGCAGCAGGGACTCATAGACATCCTCCCATTCTCAGCCTCCCCAGTGCTGGGATTGCAGGCATGCACCACTACACTGCCAGGACTCTGTGGTCGTCTCAGCCTGCCCTGGGGCCCAGGCTGGCAAGGCACGTGGTGCTGAAGATAAAACTGGGGTCCCTGTGCTTGCCCAGCGCCTTAGACCACTGAGCTATCTCACCAGCCCCATGAGAGAGGCTCTTCCTAAGTCACTAAGTTGCTCAAGTATGACTCAAACTTGAGATCTACCTGCTTCAGCTTCCCAAGGTGCTGGGATTACAGGTGTGCACCACCACACCTTCCTTCCCTCCAAAAAGATAGTCTTGTCTCTCATCCTTTACCAATACATGCTGGAAAGAATCTCAAATTAAGTTTTAGAGCTGTTCTGTACTATTTTTTGCAGTTGCATAGTATTTCACTGTAAGAATTCACCATAGTTTATTAAACCAATGTTCTGTTTGAGCATTTTTAGATTGTCCCTAACATGTTACAATCATAAATAATTCTGCAACCAGCTAACTTTGTGTACACATATTTTGCATTCTTAGAGGTATATGTTCAGGATCAATTCTAGACATAGGTTGTTTAGTATATATGAAGCTCTCCAGCAGAGTTGTAACATTATTACTCCTTCCAACAATATATGAGAGTGATTGCTTCCCTACAGCCTTGAAAATAGAGTATATTGGTATGCTTGTAAATTTTTGCCAGATATGTGAAGCTAGTTTTAACCCCTCCTACTTACCTATATCTCCAGCAAGTTATAATCTAGCATTCCTGCTTAGCCGTGCTTTGCAAGCAGGGTCTATCGCCACCTCGTGGTAGAATATGGAGTTACAGTACCTGGACCGGCAGATGTTTAAGCGTTTGCGTTGACTTTTTGTTTTTAATTAAAAAGCACTTTATTTTGATAAATATAGAACTTGATATAACATGAAGCAATTTTTATTTTTCCTTTTTTTTTTTTTTTTTTTTTGCGGAACCGGGGATTGAACTCAGGTCCTTGCACTTGCCAGAGAAGCACTTATTCCACTGAGCCATCTCCCCGGCCCCAACATGAAGCAATTTTTTAGGGGAGTTTTTGTTTTGTTTTGTTTTTTGGTGCCGAGGACCGAACCAAGGGCTTCCAGCTTACTAGGTAAGCATTCTACTGCTGAGCCGAAACATACAATAACAATAAAATTAGATTAAAACACAACAAGTAATGTAAAAAAAGATCTAGAAAATATTTGAGAAAACATGTTTAATGCTATAATACTTATAGCATATCTTGTCAAAATTAAGTCTGGAAATAAAGAAAATTTTATTCATCTTTCCAAGTTGGAGAGTCTATTGCCACCTTAAAGATAGCCTATAAAAACAGACTTTTACCTGACGCTAAATATCCTGCCCCAGCTTCTCTCTAGGTGGAAAAAGGAAAAAAAA
>PVKA01044190.1:0-16330 GCA_004027165.1 Ctenomys sociabilis | reverse complement strand
GGATGTGACCCAGTGAACTTGCCGTGGTCCACTCCTAAGGGGAGGCAGGTTTTCTAGCAGGATATATGAGCTCCTTATGAGGGAATCTCTTTGGTTTCTCAGGCCTGGGGAACCGAGTCTACAGCTGGGTGGGACTATGCAGGGTGGATTTTAACTCAGTGAGTGTTGAGCTGTCCCCCAGTTGAAGCTATTGTTCCCTAAATCACCTCCTTGGAAGAAGAGACTCTTCTTCTTTGGCAGAAGAGACCAGACAAAACTACATGGAGCTCTCTGGTCTCCTCTTCATTTGGTCCTCCTGGGCCCCACGTGGCTGTGGGTCTGTGACCCTGCTCTGGAAAGTAAAGATGCTGCCCTGATACTCAGGACACCTTGTCACCCCTCCTTCTAGTACTTGGTGGCACCTGCCTCATCATTTCCCAGAGCGGCCACACTTGCTTCCTTCCCCTAGGCTGCTCTTATTTCTGCCGTCTTGGTTTAGGTCTTCCTGCCCTCATACACGCAGGTCTGGCTTGTGCTCAGCTCCTCCAGGGTCACATGGGTGTGGAGCCAGAGGCGGGAGGATCCCTGTGGGGGGGGGACGACACTGCATTGAGACCCAGAGCAGGTTGCAGTCACTCTCGTCTTGTGGAAGTCACCCAAACACACTCATCTCTGTATTCTTCTTATAGCCACATCTGGATTCTCACCAATGGACCTTCAAGAGACAACTGTAGACATAGTTGACCGTGAGATATGTAATGCCAACCTCAAGACCATTTTGAAGGTGCCAATTGATGTGATCAGTGAAGGGGGCCTTTGTGCTAATGCCGAAAAAAGTGGTCCCTGCCAGGTCAGTCCAGGGGCCCCTTGCCAAAGGGCTGAGCAGTTTCCCCTTAAAGTTTCTTATACCCAGGCCACAAGGCCTGGCTTAGTCTTATCCCAACCCATATTCAAGGTGACAGGGAAGTGGGATATGGGGTGATAGCTCTACTGACTGGTTTGGTCTGGAAACCCCCAGAGTTGGCCTGCTGAGCTGCACTGGTCCTGCAGGTGCCTCCTGCTGAGAGGCAGTGGGTATCAGGGGGAGGACCTGGGGCTCCTGTTTAGAGCCCCCTCTTTGGCACAGGCAGTGCTTGGTGAGCACTTTAGTCCTTGTGATCCAACTACCTTGGGTCCATTATCTTGGTTCATGTTTAGTTGTTTGGAAAACAAAAGTTTTGAGTGGGGAAACTACTTTCTATTTGCTAAAAAGGTTCCATTTGGACATGGCATAGTTACGGGCCCCTTGGTTGCAGGAGTCTGGGCAAGGCCCATGTGTGCCCATTGTCCTGACCTGCCAGCTGCTCAGCCTGTTTTGATGCGAATTCAGGTCCTAGCACTTGTTCTTTTCTCTTTCCACAGGGAGACTCTGGAGGCCCTCTTGTCTGTGAATTTAACAATAGATGGGTTCAGGTGGGCATTGTGAGCTGGGGTGTTGGCTGTGGCCGCAAACGAATTCCCGGAGTTTATACATATGTTGCTTTCTACAAGGACTGGATTGTGAGAGTAGTGAGCCGGTCTACAAGCTGGGACACAGCTGGCCTCCTCATCTCATGCCTGTGTCTGCTGCTCTGCCTGGGGGCCTGATGACCCTCAGGTCACCTTGCTGGCTCCCCTTTGGTTCAGTGTCTTTCCCTAGGCCTGTCCTCCTACCCCTTTTCTTCAAGTGGCCTGTGCAGAAGCTCTTTTTGACCCATCTCCCCTAGAGACACCATAGGGGAGCAGAGCAGGGAGACCTGTAACGGATGTTGGGTCTGAGCATGATCACTGCTTCTGCCACAAGTGCACCAGGCTGTGCTGTGCCTGAGGGCAGGAGTGAGGCCCAGCCAGAGGGCTCATGCCCTGCCAAGGGGATTCTAGTGACCCTCAGACATCTTAGAGAACACCTGCCACAGAGAATTTCCACCTGGAGAGCAAGTCCACACCTCTCTGGGTTCCTGGCTGAGCCTAAGGCTGGGTGAGGTCAGCTACCTGGCTCACTGGTAAGGGAATGAAGCAGGCATCACCAGGTCCCTGCACAAGTACCAGGTGGGGTCTGTCACACGGGGCTCCTCGTCTGGGCCTGCAGAAGGCTTCTGCACCTGCCATGGGTCCATCTTTCAAGTGACAGTCTGAGACACATTCCTAGTCCTTTGCCTGCATTCAAGGACACTCCAAGTTCTGTTGAGGCCATTTTTCAGTGTAGAGATTTGGGACTGAACCAATAAATGTTTGGAGAGTATACCATGTGTTGCCTGTGTCCCTATCTGGGGGTGGCGACCCTGGAAAGAACTGTCTTCTGTTTTTTGTTTTTCGTTTTTTTTTTTTTTTTTGTCTTTTTGAGACAGGGTCTCACTATGCAGTTCAGGTTGGCCTTAAGATCACTTTGTAGCTCAGGCTGGTCTCAAACTCACAGCAATCCTCCTGCCTTAGCTTCCCGAGTGCTGGGATTATAGGCATGTTCCACCACGCCCAGCTCTGTCTTCTCTTTGAGCTTAGAAAAGCTGAGAGAGGCCTGCAGTCTATCTCGGTGTGTGAGGCAAGGGTGGCTTCAGGCTGGCGGGTTCTGCCCCTGGGCCTTCACACCATCCAGGCTGCTGCCCTAAGCCTCACAGCTGGTTTGCTCTCTTGGCATCCTGGGAGCAGCAAGGCAGGGCTCAGGCAGCTCCCCTCCAGGGGCGAGCTCCACTGCCTCTTGTGGGAAGCCTGGAGGAGCACAGAGTAGCTTAGATCCAGGTCCAGGGAAGGCCAGGGCTCAGGGGAGGGACAGTAGGCTGGGGGTGGTGGTCCTGAGTCCACCTGATGGACTGGGCCCGGTCCTCTAAGGTCCCTGGGTAACTCTTCACTTACCAGTGAGCCAGGTGGCTGACCTCAACCATCCAGGAACCCAGAGAGTTGTGGGTTTGCTCCCCAGGTCGAAAGTCCAGAAGCAACTTCCTCTCTGTATTACCTTATTTGTCCTTGAACGTAAGAAGTCTCCTTCTCTGATGAGGACTAAGTGTGTCCTGTATATGAAAGAGGGCCTAAAGGTCTCCCCTCTGTAAAGACATTTCAGTCAGGACAGGGTTGTCCGGACAGGAAGGCAACAGCACAGATACCTGGAGCTGAGTGTGGGTTCGCTGTGCTGTAATCCCAGCACTTGGGAGGCTGAGCCAAGCGGTTTGCTGTGAGCTGGAGGCCAGCCTACACTATATACTGAGAATGTCTCACAAATACCAAAATCAAACAAAAATCCATCTATGTATACTTGGAACAGAATCAGGAGCCCAGAGACGTACTTCAGCAGTCTTACACAGTGATTGATTTCAATGAAGGTAAACTTCAGTGGAGAAAATAGTAAGGTACTAAGGCTGGAGTGTAGCTCAGTGCCTGTATAGCATCAAGGTCGGGATTTGATCCCCAGGACTGCAAAACATACCATCAGTGAAAATAAGAAAAGTGTTCATTGAAAAATGGGCATTGTTCCTTTATTTTATGTGGACTCATTTGTTCAATTTGAATTATTAAGTCGCGTGTCAAACCTGTATGTGCTGAAGACGCTAAGAGACGAGCCTGTGCACTTGGAAATGGGAGGATTTTGCTGCAGGATTCTCCAGTCACACTGAGCTGTACTTCTGTATGTTCAAGGCTCACTGGGCAGCAGACAAAGAAAGCTACAGTGTTTGTTCTTGTGGTCAAGAGAGTTGGCCTTCACCTCAGAATCTGTGGACAAGGAGGAGGACAAAGTGAGTTTGTCACACAGTGATGGTTTCAAACCTTAGTGTCCCTGCTTGTGAATAGCATGTTATGGGACAGGAGGTTAGATGCTTTTACTTTCCTACTTAAAAAGGACTCACTTATTGTCTTAGTTACTTTTCTCTCATTTCTGAGACCAAATACCTGATGCCCCATAGTAAGGAAGGAAGGATTTACTTAGCTCACAGTTCATGCAGCTTTCAGTCCATACAGCTGCCTCCCAGGCAGGGTGGCACATGGCAGAGGGCAGTAGCTCATGGTGGTGGACAAAAGAAACCAGCAGGAACAAGAAGCAGGAGCAGAGGACAAACCTCTTTTCCTGCCTTACATTGAATTCAGGCTGCCTGCCCCAGGGCGGGTGTCCTGCTCACACCCATAATCCCAGCTGCACTCACACCCACAAGCCAGCACTGGATCAGGAACTAATCACAAACTCTGCAAGTCCACTGTATGACTGCACGAGGCTTTAGGGGACACCTAGACACAAATCACAGCATTTTGTCACTGGCCCACCAAACACTTGTGCATGTCACACAAGAGGAATTTTAGGCCATCTGTAAGAGTTGCCTAAGTCCTCACTGTTTCAGTGTTGCTGACGATTCTAAGTCCCAAATCCCTTCCTAGATCTGAGGTAAACTCTTAGCTGAGAGTCCCTGTACAAATGAAAAATTAAATTGTTTCAACATTCAATGACACAAGATAAACATATCTATTCTAGGAGACACAAAAAGGAGGATACAAAGTATTGAGTCTAAAGCAGGTCCAAAATCCAGCAGGGAAAACATCAAGTGTCAAACTGTGAGCTCCACTTGGCTGGGTCTTCATGGCACTTTTCGTGGTTGTAGCGCCCATGGTTTCTCTCTGAGGCTTGCCCTATTCCACCCTTCCAACTTTCCTTAGATAACCCACATTTCTGGGCTCTCCTAGCTTCTGGGCTCTCCACTGCACCTTGGGCTTCACACTCACGACTCCACACACTGCCCTCTCAGGGGCACACTGCCTGGCCTCCCCAGCCTTCTGAAATCCAGGTGATGCTTTGTAACCTCAGAACCCTTGCATTTGTCATGCACCTGAAAGTGTGCTGCATGAATGAGGCCGTGTCCACTGACGGTGTGGCCAGGCTTTCTTCTCTCTTGGCTCTAGGGCTGAGTGCCCAGATCAGTGAGCACTGTGAACTTGAATCTGAGGAACAAAGTCTCTGTGCTACTTCCGTTTTGGAACCTGGTGCTGCCAGCAACACCACTGTGGCACATAGTGTGGCTGCCACTGTTCGGGAACACGGTGCTCTGTGGCCTTCTCCTGAAAGCAAAGTCCCGCTTTTGCAGGTTGGAGGACACCAAGGGTGGGGACTTGGTCCTCCTTGTGATGTCCTGGGGCCATCTTTTCCATTCTCTTGTTTTTTCTTGGCCATCTAGATCTCCTCAGCTCTATTTCTGCAGGCCACAGCTTTACTGGAGCCTCCTCTCTGGGCAAGCTCACAATATTTGAAATCATCCTGTGGGGCTCTTGAGTCAACACAAATCAGACTAAAAGACCCCAACAGTAGCCATGCCACTTACTGCCTTGAAATTTCTTCTACCAGACTAATTAGTTTGCCACCTTTAATCTCAGGTAAGTCTCTGGCCATGAGCAAAATGGAGAGAAATATTCTACCAAACCATGCCACATATAATCTGGAGTCCAAGGGCCAGTGCAGTCTTTCTTCCCAGTAGAAACATCCTCAGCCCAGTTTTACCAGCAGGATTTCCATGACCCTTCAGCTCCTCAGGGCTCTGACCGGATCTCCCATTCAATCTGCACTGGAGCCAGGAAGCAACATCCAAGATAAGCACCAGAGCACCCCGAAAGGAATGACAGCCATCCTTAGCCACAGTGAGCCCCTGATCTCCTGAGCCAAGAGGAATCAGGAAAGCCAATGCAGCAAGGTTCTCCAAGAGGCTGAGCAGTGCAGCATGTTTCCCTCCAGAGCCAAGAAGCGATGCTCAAGACGAGGACCAGAGCTCCTCTGAAGTTCATAGGGAAAGCCAGCAGGACAAGTCCTCCAGCAGAGCAGCCCAGAAGAACTAGCAGCTTCCACCAGCTCCAAAAGCTGCTCCAAACAGCATCCCTCACAGCGGCGTGGCAGCTCCTCCTGCCCCTGCCACCGTGTGACTTTATTACATCTGGGTAAGGCAAGCTGACCCTCGGCTAACAAGGCACTGCACGTGACTCCTCTCAACCTTTTGAAGCTCTTCACACGAGCCATTGCCAAAGGCATTTGGACCACACAGTCAGGCGGAGTGACAGCAATGACCCTGCTTCTCTGCTACCAAATTTTGTCCCTGTTACTTTGCTCTCATTGCTGAGACAAAATATTGCCACCCCCAAATTAAAGAAGGAAGGTTTACTTGGCTGCCACCTGGTGGGGGTTTCAGTCCATACTCAGGTGGCTCCTTGGCACCACGACACATGGCAGTGGGTGACAGGAAATAACAAAGGCACCAAGAGCAAAATGGCAAGAGCTTTGGGCAAGCCTCTCTCCCGTCCTTATATGGTACTCAGGCTCTCTGCCCCAGCACCGGTGTAGCACTCAGACCCATAATCCCAGCACTGGATCATGAGTTAATCAAAACTCTGGAAGCCTGTCCTATGAGTGCATAAGGTTTTGAGGGAACATTTAGACTCAGACCATAGCAGTTACTTTATATAAATCTTACTTCTTTCGGGCCAGCCACATAGCTCAGCAGATTAAAGCACCTGCAAGCACGTGCAGGGGCCAGAGGTTGGATTCCTGGGTCTGCTGTGCTCACCACACCCCCAGGGTGCACTGAGAAGGCAACTGAGACTGGGGGTGGTAGCACCCACCTGTAATGCCAGCACTTGGAAGGATGCAAACAGTCGGATCACTACGAGTCCCATGTATTCGTGAGACCTTGAATACCCTGTAGATGCTTCCCTGAAATACAAAAGAAAAAAAATTGCTTCTTTTATCTGTATTAGAAAAAAGAAGAACAAGGTCTGGGAGATAGCTCAGTAGAATAAGTGCTTGCCTGGCCTGTGGGGCAGAGGGAGATTTACAATGGAAATGCAAAGAGGCTTATGTTGTACCTGTGTGCTGACCTGGAAGCTTTGCTGTGGTTTCAGCAGTGTTTAGACTTCCAGGGAAAGTACAGCGGTGTTGTTGATACTGGTGGTGGCCTGGCTTTGCTGTAGGATCAGCTGGCTCTGACTATCTGGCTCTTGCCGGCTGGTCCTCTCTTGGGCCACCAGCTGTAGCCCACTGTGGTGAACCCAAGGTGGGATTCCTGCAATTTCATCAGCAGTGAGTAGACCAGATTACAACACTGGGCCTATCCCATATCTATTCCAAGGTGGTTGCATTTTTTCTTTTTTTTTTTTTAATCCCAGGAGAACCCTGGGTAGGAACGAATGTGTTGGGTATCCCAGACTTACAGGATTCCTGTCTTGTACCCAGGCATGTGTATGGTGTACAACTTGCATCTGTCTCCTTTAAGACAGTTTTTTTTTGTTTGTTTGTTTGTTTTGTTCAAGGAGGTCCCTCTTCATGTGCTATATAATTGGGGCTGCTGGCTGGAAACAATTCATAAGGGAATACCCCGGGCATTGGTAGAAGTGCACTGGAGTTGGAGGCAGACCAACAGGCAGGACTTGGTCCCATCTCCTGGGGATTTTCTGGAAATAGTTGTTTAAGAACTGCTCATGCACATGGGTTCATGTGCTCCACTTTTTAGAGCTCTGGGGTGTGGAAGCCGTGTGTCATTTCCATTTGATCCTAACATTTGTGTGAGCTCCTGGACTCTCTCGCTATGAATGCTGGTCCTTTACCTGACGCTAATGTCAGGGCAGCCAGCATCTTAGGACAATGTCTCTGCACAATGCCTTTGCTGCCTCCTGTATTTCTGTTTAGGTGGGGAAGTGCTCTGCCCTCCCTGAGAAGGTGCACACAGGCACCAACACATATTGAAAGCCTTCTACATGAGGTACTCAATGAAGTCTGGAGGGACATTCCCACATGGGGCGTCACACATTTCCTGGTTTCCCAGGGACCTGGTGGGACCTTGCTTTGGCTGGCTTTGGGCACAAGTTAGGCATTGCTCACAAACAGCTTTTCAGTGCAGTGAGTCAACTTTTGCACAGCCCTATGGTAAGAATGCATGTTATACAAATTTTATTTATGTATTTATTTTTACTGGGGTAAAATGTATATGTTTAGAATTAGCTAACTGGACTCAGTTTATATGATCCCATTTTTGTTGGCAATATCCGATGCATCATGATCGGGAGCCAGTCGAACATATGCCTTCTTCTCTCCATCAGGCCTCATTAGGGTGTTAACCTTGGCAACATCGATATCATAGAGCTTCTTCACAGGTTGTTTGATTTGATGCTTGTTTTAGTCAGTCTTTGGTTGCTGGGACAAATACCCGACACTCCAAGTGAGGGAAGGAAAGATTTATTTAGCTCACAGTTACTGGAGGTTTCAAGACACTGGAGGAGAGGCTGGGGTGCTGCTGTGTCCGGGATGGCCCTCTCCACATCTCTGAGAAAGCACAGGTTAGCCAGTAGAAGGGTTGTAGCCTCTCTGGCTCCACCCCTCAGTCCTGCCCTGATCCTGTGACCCTGCCCCTCAAGCCACTTTTTGCTCTTCCAGCTATATCTGCCCCATAAATTACAAGAGGCGAGGCTGAAGCAGGAGGGTTGTTGTGAGTTCGAGGCCAGCGTGAGCTACAAAGTGAGCTTAAGGCCAGCCTGAACTGCATAGTGAGACCCTATCTCAAAAAGACAAAAAAAAAACAAAAACAAAAAAACAAGAACATGAGGCTTTGTGGGGACAACTAAACACACCATAACAGTGCTTATTGGCTTTGACATCCACAATGAACACGCGTGTGTTGTTGTCCTCGACCTTTTTCATGCCTGACTCTGTGATCAGGGGAAATTGATGGCATAGTGATCAAGCTTGTTTCTCCTGGGGGTGCTCTTCCGAGAGTATTTGGGCTGGTGGGACCTTGGGAGCTGCAGGGTCTTGTGATGGCAGAAGATGAGTGACTTTCATATCTTTTTCTTTTCATGGCTGTGCATGCCTTTCACACACTCTTCTGGCCTTCAAAGCTTTTGCTTTGATTCAGCTTTGGATGGGCCAGGTTTTCCTTTGTTGCCTTTGAAGCCATCTTGCTAAAAAGGCCCAAATTTTAAATAATTAAGAAAAATGTGCGTCAGAAACAATGTGATGTAAAAGCAAAAACATTCATGCACTTACTCTCAGCCGAAGGACCATTTGCAGAGGCTTAGGGCAGATTCACAGGATGCTCAACAGAGCAAAAACCTGAAAGCTCTAAAATCAACCCTCACAGCTCACTCAATATTTGCAAGTATGTGAACTTCACCCATCCACAGGGAGGGACCTCGCTGAGTTCTGGGACACTCAGTAGAGACTCCCCAAGCCCCGAGCCTTAGCATCTGTGCTGACACATGCCCAGAGCAGAGACTGCCCTAGACTCACCCAACCAGCTTAAGTCATAACCTCAGACAGGTTAAGGTGAAGCACAAGTGGCTGAGATCTCTGCCTGACTTCAATATCCAAACAGACGGTCAGTGCTGTTCACAGACAGTGAACAAGTAAGCGTTCACAGTGTTCACCATTCATTCAGTAACTCTGAGGAAAGCCGGGCATGGTGGCGCATGCCTGTCATCCCAGCACTCGGGAGGCTGGGGCAGGAGGATCATTGCCACTTGAAGAGCAGCCCACCTATCTGCAATGTGGGGCCCTGTCTCAAAAATAAGTAAAGAAAAGAAAAAAATGTGTAACATATGTATCGTTGTATGTTACCTTGTTTATGTCATTTGTTCTCTTTGTTTTTGCTTCTATTTTTTAGTCTTCAAGTTAAAATACAAATAAACAAATTAAAAAAAAAAACACTTTGAGAATGTGAAAAATGAACTTCTTTATTGTGTACCTAAGAAAAAATCAGTTAGTAGAAATGAAAATACATATGATAGAGATAATGAAATTGCTAGACAAAAACTTTAAGATACCCACTATTTGTATTGTATTTTCTCAAGTCTTGAAAAGAAAATATGAATATATTAAGAACCGAGTTTAAGAAATTAAAACAAATAGTATTGCTAGAGCTAAAAAATAATACATCTGAACTGAAAAGTTAAGAGGTAGTTTAAATTATTTTTTATTTTTATCTATGTATTTCTTGGACAAAGAGTCTCACTGTGCAGTGCAGACTTGTAGCGATCCTCCTGTCTCAGCCTCCCCAGTGCTGAGATTGCATGCATGTGTCACCACTCCCAGTTCCAGGCCGGCATGGCATGCACCACCAGAGACTGAATTTGGGCCTTGGCACTGGCCAGGCAGGTGCTTACAGCTGAACTAGCTCCCCAGCCCACCAGGTAGTTGAAATCAGAGATTAGACACAGAACTTCTTAGTTGGAAGGTAGGCACATTTGTCTGTACTTCCTTTGGTGTCTTGTTCAAGAAATACTTTGCTATTGCATCCTCATGAAGACAAGCTCCTAAGAACAATTCCTTACAAACACAATGTTTTGTTGCATGTGTGTTTTGCTGTTAGCAACTGTTGTGTTGGGGCCCTGCGGTACAGTGGTTCCTGGGCTCATCAATGCTTTTGTTTGCAAGCAATTTTTGTCTGTAAACAGAAGACTTAGGCAACATTTCATTTTGTTTAGAGACTCTGCTTGAGGAGACAAACATGACCGCAGCCTTAGCTGTGGCCATCCTCTCTAAAGTCAGAGAAGGGTGGAGTGTGAAGCAAAGGACCTTTGCAAGTACTTGGTGTAGTTGGCATCTGTCTTTTCTTTTGAAACTCCAGGCTTCAGTTTATTACATTTTATAGTTCATAAGCTAGTTAATGAAAGTTAGGAATGCAAACTACCAAATAGAGGAGACAATAGCTGAGGAAGACATGGCATAACACATTAGCCTTAAGATATTTGCCTCTACCTGAGGTGAGGTATTTGAAGAGGGCTTTGCGTACTATAGAGTGTGTACAGTCCTGGCCACTGCTCCATATGATGGAGGTACTCAGGTGTGCTAGTAGTGTTTCTTTTTTTTTCAATTTTTTTACAAATTTATTGATTTGTATTTTAACTTTAAGAGTGAAAAATAGAAGCAAAAACCAAGAGAAAAAATGACATAATCAGGGTAACACACAATGATACATATATTACAGATTTTCAAAACATGGATAGCTATATATATATGTATATATATATATATATATATATATATATATATATATATATATAAATCAAACAATGCAACACAGATCAACAGTCCACAATAGAAGTGGTTTTACTTTATATACCTCCATTTTTCTTCTGGATGGTTAAGACCCAGTTAAAGCAAGACCTATATAACAAGAAATGTAACTTTTGTATCAGGTAAGGTCAGTCAGGTACTCTCAGGGTTTATCCTGTAGCCTCTGCAGATCCCTTGTCAGCCTCAGCCATGTGGATGAGTCATCCACAAGGCATCTGTCTTAAAGGTCATTGATATAGGAAACACTGCCAACAGGGGCTGGGGCGATGGCTCAGTAGAATAAGCACTTCCCTGGCAAGCGCGAGGGCCTGAGGCGAACCCCTAGTTCAAAAAGAAAAACAAAGAAAGAAAAGAAATTACTGCCAGTGAATGAAATGACAGATCAGAAAAGTTTAAAATTTGGGCAGTTTGTGAACAATTGGCTTTCCACTGATACTACTGTATCTCTCACTCACCAGTTTTATCGAAGTGTAATTATAGGCCGGGATGCTCAGCTATCTATGAGGAGATGAACTCGTCATTTTCTGTATGGCGCTGGTAGACAAACAAAGCAAATCCTATATTTAAGTACACCAACAATGTGATTAAATTCGTCAGGTGGAAAAAGAAACAATGGCCGAGCTGTTAATAATGATTTGCCTGGTGTGGGATGCAAGGCTAGGATTTGTTTTTAGTTTTAGTTTTTACTTTATGTATTTGGCATAGGGAGTCACTACACAGCTCTGAATCCTAGTGATTATGCTGCTTTTGGCCTCACAGCACTGGGATTGCAGGTGTGCGCCACCATGCACACTCTTACATAGTGAGTTTCAAGGCAGCCTGAATTACACAGACAGACCCTGTCTCACTACAAAATAAGAAACCAAAACCAAAACAAACAAACAAACAAAAAAAATGTACTTTTGAGAAGATTTCTGGGGCCTGGGAGACAGCCCTGCATCCCAAGCGCCTGCCTGGCAATTGCAAGCTCCTGAATGTGATCCCTGGTACCAAAGCAGCCTTCAGCTTTGGCACAAAACCCCTTAAAGATTCTTGTGTTACTCAAAAGCATAACAAGCCTTGGACTTTCGCTTTTACCCATAAATGGACTTTTCCCTACTGAAGAGACACTGCTTTGTCACCTGTGCTGGCTGTCATCTGTGAAAGGCCATCTTCCTTCCCCTGAAGAAAAGGCTTTGCCTCTCATCCCCTCTTCCTCGGGCAGAAGTTCACACATTTCCACTCCTAAGTCCCCATTACCACACCCTTTTTGTGGTGCCAGGGTTTGAACCCAGCACCTTGTGCATGCAGGGCAAGAGCCACACCCCAGCCTTCTACACCCACTCATAATGGAAGGGAAAAGGCAATGGCCATTTGCCCCTGGGTTGGAATCCTTACTGACATCCTTCTGTGCTCCCTAATTAAGATACCCATGGAAAGTGCTTACTGTCCAAAACCTTATCAAGGGAGCTGAAGGTCCAGTGAGAAATCTCAGAGGACCAAGTACCTGCTTACTGCTTAGGCAAGCACAGGGACTGGGGTTGAATACTCAGCACCACATGCCAAGCCAGATCACCCCTAGGAGCACAGAGCCTGTGACTGAGTCTCAGCCTGGTGGCGCTCACCTGTAATCCCAGCACTGAGGAGGCTGAGACAGGACGATCACTATGAGTTTGAGCTGCATAATGAGACCCTGTACCAAATACATAAATTCTTTTTAAAAGGAAGCGAGGTTGGGACCCTTGGGTAGGAAGGCTTGCAGCAACCCAGGACTGAGCAGTGAGCACAGACTAAAGGCCCTTCCCTTCCGCACTCCCTTCAGCACCTCATTAACCCTCACTCTGTGGCAGAGAGCTGCACATGGTGCTTCAGGGCCCACAACACCATCTGCGGTCTGTCTGGTAAATGCAGCCTGTCCCTGCTCCAAGGTTTTTTTTTTCTCTCCTTTTATTTCTTACAGTAACTCATCTCACTTTCTTCTGGACTGTTCTTTCCTAAGTATGCCTTTGGTGTACACCTTGCATCCAAGTCCTAGAAATGCCCTTTCTGTGATGGGAGTCAGCAGCCTCATCGTACAGGTAGAGTGGGCCGAGATTCCCCATCTCCAGTCTGGAAAGCCCCACAGCCCTGGCTGCTAACAGACCTTGACTGAGCCCCTCATCCCTGAAGGACATGTGGATTGGCATTCATTCCCTATCACAGTGGTAGCAGTGGACCTCTGGCTTGGTGCCTTATCTCAGCACCAACATGTGCCCTTGCAGTTCCGTGGGTCAGCAACACTAATGCCAGGGTGCCTGTGGTGTCCTCCTGCAGGCCCCAGGGGAGAACCTGTTTCCTTGCTCTTCCCATTTCTAGAGGCTGCCTACATCCTCGGGATTGAGGCTGCCTCAATCCACCTTCTTCCACCTGCAAAGCCAGGAGGGTGATGCCTTCTAATCTCTCTCTGTGTGTGTCTCTGCTGCTTGTGTCATCTCTTTCTGTGACTCTAATCCTCTTTTATCTCTCACAGGAGGAAGTCTGAAGCTCCTGTAGGTCACTTCTGGGTAACCCTGGCACTCCTCCTCTCTCAAAGGCCTTAACCCAATCCCATCCTGCTGGCTCTGTGACATGCCACAGTCTCAGGCATTCACACATGGCCCTCCCTGGAGGCAAGGCTGCTGCTACAGGGTGGTTTCCAGAGGAGGGACAGAGATGGTGGTGTCACAGGTACGGGTCAGGGTGTTTGTGTGTGCCTCTGGATACCCTCATTCTGGCGTGAGCTCTCAGGAGGGAATGAATGGTGCTGTCTGGTGATTTTATATATTCCCTAATAAGAAAGTGCCAAGCTTGTTTCCAGGGCTGGAATATTTCACACTCTACTGCAATATGTGAGTGACCAGGAAATATGCACATGCACATTTAGCCTGGCTTTGCCCACCAGAGGGCTCAGAAATGTTCAAAATTTAGTGTTGCTGAAGTGTTCTTGTGGCAGGGTTGGGGGTCAAAGTTCCCATCTCTGCATGAAGAAGCTGGAGACATAGCTTAACTTCTTTTTCCTTGTGGAGCTGAGGATGGAGCCTGGGCCTTCTGCAGGCAAGGCAAGCGCTCCACTGAGGTCAAATGTCAAGCACTGACATAAATTCCATCACCCTACTTTTTATAGACCAAGTTCAACCTCTCCATTTCAGTTTGCACTGTGCTGCTGGCTAATGACATGAATACCAAGGATTTGTTCTTTTTGTCAGGGGTTGTCATACTAGAGGTGAAACCCAGAGACTTCTCTCTGAGTGACTTCCTCAGCTCTGCTTTTAATTTTAGTTTTAACTTTAAGATAGTGTCCCACTACATCCCACGTGGCGAATCTCGCTGTGAGCTTGTGATTCTAGCACCTTTGCCTCCAAGGTTTTACTGCTCATTGCAAACCAGCCATGTTGCTGCCAGACAGGCTCACCCTGGCCCAGAAAGAGGGCTCTGTAGTCTTGGGCATGGGACAGCAGTCCCAGGCTGGGAAGGAGGGGATTTGGGGTCCCTGGGACCCAGGAAGAGAAGAGCAGGCACTTAGCCTGCCTGCACCCTGTTCCCCCTCAGGTCTCCCTCACCCAACCCTCACTGCCACAGGAAACCTCCAGACTCCAGGAAATGACTGTTGCCGTGCTCACAGAGCTCACTCAGTTGTGATGGTGCAGTTTGTCCCCACCACTCAGGATTTGCCCAGTTCCAGCTGAGAAAGTGCCTGGTTGGCTATAGAGCTGGGCAGATTGCTCCCTGCCTCAGTGGTTTGAAGTCAGCCTTCCTGTGTCTCTGGGTTCTTGGTGCCTCTGCTGACCACAGGGTCTGTGAGGGACGTGCGGACTTCTGAGTCCCTTATGTCCTGGCATATGGTAATTTTATAGCCTTGAAGCTTGGTTAGCTTTTCTTTTTCTTTCACTTTGTAAGACTAGGGGTGGAGCCTTTGCACTGAAGTACATCCCCAGCCCTTTAAAGATATTTTTCTGTTGAAATAGGGTGTCCTTAAAACCCTGGTGCCCAGACTAAATTTGAACTTAGGATCCTGCTGCCTCAACCTCCGGAGTGCTGAGTAGTCCTGTAGCCACAGTGCTGTTTGAGTGTCCCTGTGTATGCATCAATTCCCAGAAAGCAGGGCTGACAGCCAGTGTTGCGGAAGAGGAAACTTTTGGGAGAGCCCTGTGCAACCAGAGCCAGCCCGCGCCTGCGGGGCGCTGGGGTTGGGATCATCTCTTCAAGGACACAGTGATGGTTCACCATGGATCCTGATCTAGGTGAACCGGCCTGCATGCGATGTGACTCTGTCTGCCTGGACACGCACTGAGAATGAGGCACTGGGAGCTGGGAGCTGGGACACGAGGAGCAACGGACCTCACCCCTAGGGGGCGCTGTGGCCTCCTGCGTGCCCTCTTCCTGCTTCACCCGAACTCAGGCAAGAGCAGGTCACCACGAGGGGGCGACACGGGGCTGTGAGGTAGCATAGCGTCCAGGATGGCCGGCTCCCTGCGCCTGCTCCTCTGGCTGCTGCTTCTCTGGCCCCAGCTTGGTGCGGACCCCATGTATGGAGCAACGCCGCCCTCCGCACGTGGTCCCCCTTCCCCTAAGTCCGAGACACTCATGCAAGAAGCTACCCAGAAATCAGAGGTCCTTCCCAAAGGTGAGGTCCCTGTGTGTGCTCTTGAGGGAGCACGTGGTAGAGTGCAGCTCAGGCCGGGTGGGCCCAGGTTGGTGCTGATGTCGGGGTGCAGGGATTGTCTTAGGGACACAGAGGTGCCTGGGCCTCCAAAAGAGGAGAGCGTGGTATCAGGACTTGTATCCTTTTTCCTCACTATCCTGCTGCAGGCTGTGGCCAGAGGAGGATAGTTGGGGGACAGCCAGCACCAGCGCGGAAGTGGCCCTGGCAGGTCAGCCTGCAGGTCCGGGGCCGTCACCTCTGTGGGGGCACCCTCATCAGCAGCTGGTGGGTGATGACCGCAGCCCACTGCATATTCGAGTGAGTGTTTAAGGGCCCTGGTTCAGACCTCAGGTAGGGTGAGCCTGAGGATTTGCATTTCTAACAAGTTCCAGGACAACTATTGTTGGACCCAGGAGAGGAGGAGGCTGGGGACTGAGGAGCCAGGCTGGTGGCACCTGGAGGGGTGGCAGGGAGGAGTGTGGACCTCAGGCTCTCTCCACAGCTTTATGGACTACACAGTAATGCTAGGAGGCACCAGCCTACAGGACCAATCCCCAAGAGCACTAAAAGTTCCAGTGAAGGACATTGTTATCCACCAAGAATATGTGCACTTTGGAGCACTCTTCAACGACATCGCACTGGTGCTGCTGTCCTTCCCTGTGAACTACTCC
>PVKA01044189.1:0-16332 GCA_004027165.1 Ctenomys sociabilis | reverse complement strand
TATTTTAGGAAAGGGTCTACAGGGTGTTCAAGGTCTTGCTACTAGATTGGACTTGTACTGATCTGCCTGTTTACAGCCTCCTAAGAGCTGGGATTACAGGCACGTGCCACCATGCCCAGTCTCAATTGCCATCTCAGTGTGCCCTGAGAGCAGGGTCAGCACAGAAGGCCTGGGGATAGAAACCCTGGCCCCTGGGCCTGTTTGTAGGTGCTTTAATCTGCTGAGCTATTTGGCCAGCCCTAACTTCCTATTTTGAAAAACCCTATCTCGAAATATAGTGACATTCTACTGTACTGAGATTTAAGACCTCAACATTTTAATTGGATAGTGGAGGCACAATTCAGCTTATGGCAGGACTTCTCCTTTTTCACATTTTGGATGGATTTTTTGATAAGTAGTTTTGAAGGAAAATAATATGACATATGAAAGATTTTACTTAGATACTTCAGAATGATTGGAACTATTCATTCATTTCTGACAAATAACTACTCATGGTCAGACACTATGCTGGACATCGTGGATTCAAAGTCAAACATGACACTGCTCCTGTTTTAAGGAAATGGTATTTTAAGGGAGGGAACATCACATTTAAAAATGTGGTTCAGAAACGTGTAGAGGTTATCACAGAAGAATGTTGATGGAGGAAAATGACATAGGTGCGAAAATGGTGATGAGATAATGGCTGCCTAGCCAAATCTTGATTCATCACTAGACAGGTATTTTTGCAGGAGACAGGTATTGTTGGGCAAGGATGGAGTGGAGAAAGAGTCATAGTATGAAGGCTTTTGTAAGGAACTTGCATTTTATGCCAGAGGAATTAAGTGTTAAGAGAATATCCTCAGCATTTTTAATTTGCCTTCACTCCCACCCCCATCAATTATTCATCACTGTAAGTTCTACTGTGTGTGTGTATGTTGTCTGTAGAGGAAGGGGCTGAAAAAGCTGACTCTTAATGGAAATTTTGGAAGCTATCTTACTGGCTCTCTGATTATTTAATTTTTGGGGGATTTAACTAATGGATGGGAGCACCTCTTTATTGGCATTAGAAGAGAGGGAGGGAGGAGGAGCTTGAGAATGAGAAGAGTGGGACAGGAAGATGAAGATGGAGAGTTTAACAGTAGTTAGACCCCTATGTGATAAAAATTACAATCTGCCTATTAGGCCACCACTGTTCCTGAGCTCCAGGCCTCTCCTACCTCTAGTATGTCTAGCAATGGCAACAGCTTGGTGGTATTATAGGTTCTGTCTTTTATTAGCCCCTTTAACCCTCTATACATTCTGTAATGAATGCTTTCATTTCATTCTTTTTCATTTGATTGGGACCTCTATTGTCTGCTGGAAGCCTGACTCATTAAATATAATGTATCATACCTTTATCACAGAAAGGGGTTTATAAATGGGAAAAAGTAAATAGTGGGAGATGAGTTAGGACACTCTGATATGACTCATGTGAATCCACAATGTGAGTCAAAAAGAATGGTTGGGGAGGAAGATGGGCAATTAATTAGATATTAATCAAAAAGCAAAAGATGGAGTCAACAATGATTCTGTTGTTTTTTCATGGATTTCAGTGATGCTGTCTAATTCAATAGATTATAGGAAGTATAACAAGTTGGCAGAAATAATTAGCTCACTTGAAAATACCATGAGTTTATAGTGCTATACTATAAACAGAAAGAAAGACATATAAGGACAAATGTGAATATAAAGGATAGAATTAGGTGCATTATATTTACAGAAAGAGGTCTTGGCCAGAGATTAAATAATGAGATAATGTAGCATATAGATGGTAGTTGAAGCCAAGCTGAAAATAATACAATCTAGAATGACATATGTAGTGAGAAAAGAAGTGACCTGTAGTCATTGGAACAATAATATTTAGGGCTGAGGGTACAGTTCAGCAGCATAGGAACCTCACTGGCAAGTTCAAGATCCTGAATTTGATCCCTGATGCCAAAAACAAAAGAACAAGGACTATTTGGCAGTGAGAGATGCTACAGGTAGTTTTATCCAAGAATGGTAAGAAAGTAGTTAGCTTGTCAAAGCAGATTCCATACAGGCGATCAGCACAAAACCTGAACAAAATCATTTTGAGAAAGAAGAGAAATATCTGTTAAGAAATCTGGGCAGGGAGAGAAAACAGATGTGAAGCACATAGAAACAGGGCGTCATGCATGCTAAGCTAGTGCTGTGCCACAGAACAACATCCCAGCCTGAGGCCTACAGATTTTCTAAAAGACAAATCTGAGCATGCAACAGGTAGATCATTACTTTCCTATCCAAATGAAGGAAAAATGGAAGAAAACATTTGATTCCTTGGAGAATTAATTCAAGCTCTACAGTAAGAAAATATTTATAAGAGAAGGGTATAAATTATATGAACCTCATAATTAATTTTAAGTAAAGTTGACTTAAACAACAATAATTCACAACCTATTTTTTCTTTTAAAGACATACTTATATTTTTAATTGAAGTTCTTATTTTAGTAATTCTTACTTTCTCTAGAATAATTTTTGAATATCATATCCTATATATCTAGCTCAAAATTCCATCATTGTCTTTAAATTTCACTTAAAAGTCAATTTTCAACTTATTCCCATCAGGAAGAAAGTTATACACAAACACAGACACACTGCAAAAGTAATGAAGGAGCTAACTTCTATTAACATTTTGTCTATTTGTCATAAATGAATGAAAATATAGGACTGGGGATAATACTATCACCTTTCTGATCAGAATTGCTCTACTTGCATGAGAACACCAAAAATCTCCACATTAGAATAGGTGTGAGTTTAAAATCTGTCATATTGAAGGGAAACCAGTGTAGGCTGTGTCATTTATAAAGAGTATGACTGAGTGGAAGAGAGAGAAATCCTTCCTGTACTACATATTGCCATTCTGCCAAGTCAAATATAATATAATTGAATCACACTAATCAGGAAATATGAATTTTTACAAGACAAGCTAAAGAGGCATGCCATTTCCAATTAGATCAGTGATCTAAAATTAGCTACTGAAACAAGCAAGTACACATGGCCAATTTGCCAGCCTGGAATTGAAAATTAAATAAGACATATTAGATAATAGATAACCCCAGAGGGGACATGCAGCTGTAATTCACTCAAGATATTCAGTTGATGTCACAAGTCACCAAAGAATATTCCATCTAGTGCTCATTTTGAGATGGTTGGGTTAAACTCCAGAAAATTCATGGATCAATTGTTCACTGATTTGGTTCTGTGACTACTAGAGGGGTGAGTACAGAGAAGACACTTACTGTTGTTTCAATAAAGAATTGATATGGCAAAGGAGAACAGTTCACTGTAAGATCAATACATTTATCATCATTATCGTCATCATCACTGTTGTTATTGCTTACTGGCTTTGAATTTAATTTTTTGCAATGCACTTGTTAATTTTTAAAGAGAATACAAAGCTAGTAAAAAACTCACATTATAAATGATACAAAATTACACTAAACAAAATGATAGGAATTCAACAACCTATGAATATGTTATATTGCATATTGTTTTCTTCAAATTAGATATTCAGATTTCCATATATAAGCCTGCAAACATGGTCATTGTAGAGACTTCTCAAAAAATTAGGATTAGAAGTCCCATTCAATCCAGATGTTCCCCTCCTGGGTATTTTTCCAAGAGAATTGAAAACGTTATACCATAGCGATATATGTGCCTGTGTTTATAGCAGCACAACTTGTGATAACTAAATCTTCAAAACAACCTAAATGACTATTAACTGAGGAATGGATAAAAAAGATGCAATATTTTTGTACAATGGAGTATTACTCAGCTATAAAAATGATAAATATGAGAATTTTATAGATAAAGGGATGCAACTAGAGACGATACTCATAAGTGAAATAAATCACACCAGCAGGTATAAACATCATATTGTATCCCACAGTGCAAAATCACTTATAGTTTTGCATCTTATGTTTTCAATTTCACATTCACTTAGAGACTAAATAAAATACGAAAGGTACAACAGATACTGTGATTAGGTAGGAAACTGTTCAAAGGGATGGGACAACAGGGATGAGGGATAGGAAAAAAGAAATAAAGGAAAAAAGAAGTATGTAAGTATACACACAGGATGGCTTGGCTAATTGTACTGCTGATTTCCACTGGTTTATTGAAAGGAGAAGTTTAATGGTCAACCTTTTTCTCCTTTTTCACTTTTTAAATAATTTTTTTCTCTGTATTTAGGACAGGGTCTACAGGGTCTACAGTTTCTCACTATGTAGATCAGACTTGTAGTGATCCTCCTGTTTTCCGCCTCCCAAGCACTGGGATTACAGGAGAGTGCCACCACACCTAATCTTAATCGCTGTCTCAGCATGCCCAATGGGCAGGGCTGGCACAGTACACCAGGGATGGAATCCAATCGCTCCTCTCTGAATTTTTTTTATAATTAGTGACCAATATTTCATTATTGGTGTGTATCTATTCTGATAAAATGGAAAAACATATCTTTATGTAAAATCACTTATGGTTTTGTACCTTATGTTTTTAATTTCTCATTGTATATAATCCATTTAGCCCATCTTTCACAAAGGTTCACATTGGTAAAGGAAATAATTATTTAAACAAAGGGACTATGAAGAATTAAAAATATTTTTCATGCTGTTATTATCATTACTTTAAAGTACAACTATGAGTCATTTTGTAAGGTTACTTTTTAAATTACGTGTGTTTGTATTTATGTTCTCCAATATAGCAAGGGTATAACATCAATAGATTCATAGAAACATTTCCTTGTTTTAAGAGAAATGATGGTGAACTGCCAAAGTAAGGCCCTGTGTCCTTGACTTCAGGTACTATAAGTAAAACGCAAGAAGCTTCATTTATGCGGAATAGAGCTCACTTTTACAATGACCAAAGAGACTTTTAGTTAAAGAAACAAATCATTGATAAGGTAAATTCTTTGACAGATTAATTTTGGGTAATGTTCTTTCTCACACATATATACCAATATCTTCTAAAATAAATTAATGTGATTCAGCATATTTGTCACAAAGTAAACGTTTTCCATGTTCATTTTCTGTTGATTTTCTTTTCTAATTAACATCTGTACTTCTGAGAAAAAACCTGCTGTATTATGAATGCAGCAAAACACGTCAAGAATGCAACAAGTTGAAAATCAGAAACCAATTTAATCACAAAAAGGATCTATTCAAATGAGAAAGAAGCACATGTAAAACTTTTTAACACCATTATTCCTCAGAGAAATGCAAGTTTAAATCTAAAGGAGATATTGCATGTATTTTTTAATTAATTTTATTGAGAAACAAATAGCAATGAGACAGTTTCAGAACAGGTTAGTAGAATAGTTACAATAATTAATACATTGCATATTGTTGTCTTCATAGTGGTTTTTCATAGTCGAAGATGCAGACATGATATCCTGTCCAAACACTATTAGTACAAATCTTTCTTCTCATTGAATTAAGAGAAAGTAGCTGTATATCTATCATATTTTGTATATGCAGATACAAAATGGCCCTTCATTGTATACCCCTTTTTTGTTTAATTTTGTCAGAGATAGGTATTCCATTGCCATTTAAATATTTTTTATTTATTTATTTATTTAATGAATATGACCACTGAAACAATGACAATGTAAGTTCAATGATTACTGCTTAGGTTTCCAAAAAAAGTACCAGATTGCTGAGATCTGATCTGGGCTGGACATTTCATTGTGCCAAAAAAACAAAGCAAAATGATGGGAGCAAAGTTCTCATCTTGCAGCCAACAAAGAAAAATTGATTCAGAGGTTGCCCACTGGTGCCCAAAATAGTGGATAAATTGTAGGAGCAGTTACTTAGTTCTCTTAAAGTATCCCCACTTAGATTACTTATTAATTATAATAAACACATTTATGATGGAGAAACCTAAGTCATATTAACTCATTAATAAAACAGTATCACTAAGCATCTTTCTTTTTTTTTTTTAAAGATTTGAAAAATTAATGTATTGCAAACTGTTTTCATAATGGTTTGGTATCATGCAAGGTGCATACATGATATTGTACTGACAGACATTATTATTGCGGATGTCTCTCATCAGTATATCAAGAGAGTGTAGCTGTTTAGTTATCTTATTTTTTTATACCTGAATTATATCACAGATTCAATAATTAATAGTTTCTACCTTGTTATCTTCCTAGTGGTTGTCCATAGTACTAGAAGCTGAAATAATATCTTGTCCAACCACTATTAGTGCAAATCTTGCTTTTCATAGAATTATGCAGAAGCATGGCATATGTATCCTAACTGTACTGTTTATAACAAACATCATGATTTTTTATTTTTCCTCCTTTTTTTATTTATTTTTTTCCATTTATTTTTATTTTATTAAAATATAAATGTCAATCAGACAGTTTGATTGCCATTTAAATATTGTAGGTGCGTGAACTGAGCAAAGTGATTAAAGGCGATATTGTAAAAGGCCCACCTATATTAAAGCCACTAACAATATTCAATATTGATGAAAATGTGGGGCAGCTCAAAATCATACATTGAGGAAAGGAGTACAGTTGACATAATGTTGGAAAAATGTCTGGCAATATGCATTAAAGCTAAACAATGTTGAGCCTGTGATCTGGCAATTGCATTCTTGCATTTACATTTGAGAAAATGAGAGCAGCATTTTGGAACAAGAATGTTTTTTAGCATCATAACTCATATCTCTAATTAGAAACAGCCCAAATATCCATCAAGACTAAAATGAAGCCAGTCATAGTGAATCATACTTATAATCCCAACACTCTCTGTTCATAGTTGTAAATTTGATATCTGTGCACTTTCGAGTATACGTCTTATACCTCAAAAAGTCTTAAAACATAAATCTTTCAATTCACATATTGAAAGAAAAAGTGACTTACAAAGTGCAAAACTGAAAAAAGTGAAATTTTGATAAAATATAGATAATACATTTCCAGCAATACTTTAAAGCCTCACTAAACATGCCAATTAAATAGTTTGAAAAATAAGGTATCATAGCTTTTTATATTCTTCCAGTATTACCATTCCATTCTGATAGATATTTCCACAAAAATCTTCATCAATTCAAATAGGCTTGCCAACTACTGATATCTCTGATACATTTCAGTTCCCATTTAGTATCATTTAAAAATTATCTTCATGCAAATTTTATGATGAGTGCACTGTTATTTTTTCCGAGCACATTTTAATGTGCATATATATTCATTTATGTCAAACAGATTTTTGAATGGTGAGATAAAACTGTTAAACAGGAGGAGAATTCTTATGGTATACTTGAGATCTTAAGAATGTGAACACAGATTGCTCTGAAAACTAGTTAATGGCCAAATGTTCAATAGAAAGATTAATTTAGAAATGGTAGCAATTGTTTGCTTCTATATATACTGGCCTATCAACTGATAACTTGAAAAATCAGAATGATGCATATTGAATTTACAAAGTTGTTTCTAGAATTCTAAAATGGAACATCCAATCAAGAGATTAGCCTGGCATCAGTGACAGGATTGGGGTCCAAAGGTCTGGAGACAATACAGGAAAGAGTATAAATAAGAAATCTTTTGAAAAAAAAACATTAAACACTACTGGTAATTAGAGAGATACAAATTAAAACAATGGTGAGATTTCACCTTTCTCTAGAAAGAATGAATATCAATGAAGAAATCAGGGCCAGGCAGATGGCTCAGTGGAATAAGTGCTTCCCTGGCAAATGCAAGGGCCTGAGTTCAATCTCTGGTTTTGAAAAAAAAAAAAATCAACCAAAAACAGATGCTTCCAGGGCTACGGGGAAAAAGGAGCTCTTCTTCACTGTTAGTGGAAGCATAGGTTGGTGAAACAACTGTTGAAAGCAGTGTGAAAATAACTAAAAAACTAGGATTAGAAGTCTCATTCAACTCAGCCATTCTTCCTCTGGGTATTTTCCAAGAAGAATTAAAAATACTATATCACAGCAATATACGTGAATCCATATTTAGAGTAGCACAATTATAATAGCTAAATGTTGGAAACAATCCAAATGCCCATCTAGCAAGGAAAGGATAAAAAATAAGATGTAGTGTTTTTATACAACTCAGCCATTAAGAAAGATAAAGTTGAGGAATTCATAGGTAAATGAATACATCCTGAGACTATACTTATCAATGAAATAAATCAGACATAATAGATTTTATGTATTTAGCACAAGGTCTACATGGTCTCACTACACAGATCGGACTCAGTGATTTTCCTGTTTTCAGCCTCCCAAGCACTGGGATTATACGCATGCACTACAATGTTCAGTTTCAGTCACCATCTCGGTGTACCCCAAGGGACAGCATGTCAGGGGATCAGATCCCAATCTCTGGGTCTACCTAAGCAGGTACTTTAAACTGCTGAGCTATCTAGCCATTTCACAATAGATATTTTGAAGTGGGAAGTAATTATTCAAAAGGAACCAAGGTTGAGGAATGTGGGAAAGAAAGAAAGGAAAAGAGAAGAAAATACAAAATGGTTATACAGCTAATTTGTCTTAGTTTATTGAAAAGAAACATTTGTGCTCATATCATATGAAGAGTTTCATGCCAATTTCTTGTTCTCTGAGTAACTACTTTGAAGATAACTGTACATAGTATGTTAACTATTGTCATTCTATTTTGTTGTTATGACATTTTGTTTTATCTTTTCCATAAAGTAAAAAAAAAAAAAAAAAAACCAAATGTTTGTGAGTACAGTTCCTTATTTTAATTAGGCCACTAATTTACTATGTTTAGAATTAAATTGAGAAATTTCTTCCTAAGCAGAGCTTTTCTGCACTTCACATAAATCCTCATTATTTTGCTGTCATGGAAAAATTAGGACTCTTTTAACCAGCCTCTAGATATTTCATAATTTGGTCCCAAACACAACATTTGAAGCTTTGGGATGAACAGCTTGAAAGCAGTGGATAACTTGTGATTAGCAGGTCTGGAATGAGGAAGGAGTATAGAGAAAATCAGTTGGTAAATTTAATTAGGAAAGCAGAGAAAGAACAGTAAGAAGAGAACTGTGTTCTAGTAACATGCTGTGTGAGAGAAGCACCTCCATCACAAAGTATTCTAGCTTTCCATAGTCACCTACTGACCTCATAAAAATACCAAGAAGTGGCTAAAACCTGTCTTATTTCTTTATTAGACTATGAGCCTGGAACAGAATGAAAAGAAATATTTCACAAAAGTTTGCTCTTAAAGCATCCCTGAAAATTCAGAGTGCTTCGTCTGGAACTTCTGTTTGTACATTTTATCTGGAGATTTCTACCTGTAATTATAGGTAGAGTTAAAATTTTTAAATGTATTTTTGGTATAGAATACATTTAGTTGTTTCAAAATCTGAACAATTCATAGTATCTACAGTGATATTTTCCCTCAACCATCCTGTTTCCTCCACAGAGGCAATAAATATTGCCAGTTTCTTGTAATTTTTAAAGAACTATTTAGTTCTTATGTGTCTTACCTACATTTTTCATTTATGAAACCATATGCTTGACTGCCAAAGATAATGGAGGAAAGGGTTAATCTCACCTCACAGTGGGCAGAGGGCCAGTCCATAGGGGGCTGGCCCTAAGGCACTTTGGCAGGGCAGAGGAGCACCAAAGAGGAGAAACAGTTCATGGCTGGCTATTGAAGATCTTGTGAATTTCCGCTGGATCTGTGGTAATTACACCCTTTTCATTCCTTATTGCTTGTATTTGAATTTTTTCTTTCCTCTTTTTCATAAGGTTAGCTAGGGGTTTATCCATTTTTTTTAATCTTTCAAAGAACCAGCTTTTTGATTTGTTAATTCTTTGAATTGTTTTCTTCATCTCCATTGAATTAATTTCTCCCCTAATGTTTTAAAATAATTTTATTGAGAAACAAGTAACAATGACACATTTTCAAAACCAATTAGTAAGACAGTTTCAATAATTAATGAATTCCATATTGTTGTCTTGTTAGTGGTTGCTGTAATCTTTATGATTTCTTCCTGTCTTTGGGTTTTGGGTTTGGTTTGCTCTTCTGTCCTACATGTTGGAGGTGCAACATTAGGGTGTTTATTTGTTCCCACTGTGTTTTCCTAATATGTGAGTTCACAGCTATAAATTTCCCTGTACGAATTGCTTTCATTGTATCCCATCAATCCCGATAAGCTGTGCTTGGATTTTCATTGAATTGTAGATATTGTTGAGTTTCTTGTTTAATATCATCTGTGACCTTTGGTTGCTGAGTAGGGCATTTAATTTCAAGGTATTTATGTTTTTTTTCTGGTTTCTGTAGTTTATTTCCAGTTTCATTTCCCTGTAGTCAGATAATACGCAAGGGAGAATTTTTGTCTTCTTGCATATACTTAAGCATGACCTATGGACTGGTATGTAGTCTATTTAAGAAAATGACCCTTGTGTAGCTGATAAATGTGTATTCAGTTATGTTTGGGTGGAACACTCTGTATATGTCCACTAAGTCCATTTGTTCCAAGCTCTGGTTCAGTTCTGCTACTTCTTTGCTAATTTTTTGTCTGGTTGACCTATCTTTTTGGGATAAGTGGGTGTTAAGGTCTTGTGTTAAGATTGTGGTATTAGATATTAGGTTTTTCATGTCCATTAAGATTTGTCTTATTCAGTTGGGTGCTCCCATGTTTGGTGCATATACATTTATAAGTGTTACCTCTTCCTCTTGAATTTTCCCCTAACCAGCATATAGTGGCTTTCTTTACTTCATTTAATCATTCTTGGCTTGAAGTTGAGACTGTCTGAGAACAGGACTGTTAAGCCTGCTTTTTTTCTGAGGTGCTGGGGTATGTAGTGTTGTTTTCTATCCTTTGACTTTCAGCCTATGAATTTCTTTATGAGTTAAGTATTTTTCTTGTACATAGTATAATGTTGGATTTTGCTTCCTGATCCACTGTGGCTGTCTATTTTTTAATTTGGTGAATTGAGTCCATTTACATTGATGGTTATAATTGAGATGTATTGACTTATGATTGACATGTTATTTACCTGCTGTTGTTTATTCCTTTTTCTACTGTGTTTAATTGTTTCCTCTTCTTGGTGGGTTCCTTCTCTTCTCATTCATGGAGTTCTTATCTTTTGGTCCCTCTCTAGAATCTCCTTCTTTGTAGGGTTGGCTTTGTCGTCATGAAATTCTTTAGTTGTTCATTGTCATGGAAGTATTTCATTTATACATCAAACTTGAAAGAGAGCTTTGCATGTTTTAGTAGTCTGGGCTGGAATTTGTTTTCACGGAGGATTTGAAGTATTCTGCTTTATGCTATTCTTGACTTCCTGGTTTGTGAGGAGAGGTCTGCTATTGTTTCAGTGGGTTTTCCTTTAAATGTGATTTATTTCTTTTCTCTAGCAACTATTAGCATATTATTCTTGTGCTGGATTTCTGGGTTATTGACTATTATATTTCTTAGTCTTTTTTTACTTGGGTTGATGTTATTTGAAGTCCTATATGACTGAGCTACATGAATGTTAGATTGTTTCTCCATATTTTGGAAGTTTTCTGCTATTACTTCCACCCATACTCTTTTTTATACCATGTGTATTGACTCCTTCTTTCACATTGATGCCTATTAGTCTCATGTTGTTCATCTTTGCATCATCGTGTAGGTGATGAATTATTTTTTACTGCATCTTAGTTGTTTTTCAGAGATCTTTTCTTACCTTTTCACTAGCTGTGATGGCATCTTCAAGATCTGAAACTCTATCTTCACTTTCACTCAAATGATTTTGTAAGCTTGTAAGATTTTAAGTTCCTCTATGTCTCTTTGACTGTGCTTTATCTCATCTATTTCTTTCCCATGTTGCTCATTCAAGAATTCCTTAGCTTTTCTAATCTCCATTTTTATCCGTGTCTTCTTGAGAAGCAAGTATTAATTCTTTCATTATACTTATCCTTTCTTTACTTCAGAGATTATTTCTGATCTGACTTCCTCTATATGTTTCCACATGTGATTCTTTACTTCAGACCCTATTAATTCAGACATTTCAGCTTTATGATTCCCAATTTCTTCTGTGCTAGTGTCTTCTGCATTTGTTAGTGTGGGCTTGGTACCTAAGATTACATTTTGTTCCTTCTCTTTGTCACTTTGTATAGCACTGTCCTCCGACCATCAGTGTAGAGCTTTGGTCCAGTTATAATCTTAGCACCTGCTCAAATTCTTACCCAAGGGAGATCATATGATTAAGGCAGTTATAGTTTTGTATTTACAAAACTACAATAAGAAACAGTAATAATGAGTAATGATATTTAGCAGTTGACAAACTTTTGTATCTAATGGCTTTTATTTTAGACAGTAAGAGCAATCATTATATCTGTATAGGTAAGCAGATATTGAATTGGGAATCTACATTTAGGTTAGTTCCACTAAGTTCTGTATGATCACCTCCTCTTGATGTACCTGGTGTTTTCCAGGCAGACTAGTTCATCCCAGGTACCTCTTGCCCCGTCTTTCAGTCAAGAAAGAAAGAGGGAAGATGTTCATATATATATAAAAATTTATTTTTTATTTTATTGAAGTACAAATATCAATCAGATGTTCTTATAGATTTGAGTCTAGGAAAGGTTCATCCATATTTTCATCCATATTGTTAAAGTAGTAATTCTTAATTTTTATTGATGTATAGCATTTTGATATAAGACGTTGCCATGTTTTATATATTTTACATAGTTAATAAGTATTTATGTATAAATGGATGATTTTAATGTTTATCTTTTATGATAATGTAGTCCGAAACATAGGATATGTATGTACATATCTTACATCAGAAGAATTAAGGGGTCCTTGTGTATGCTTATGTTCAGAACATTCAGTACTTGACAATAACTGTTACACTTTGTCTAAAATTTTCATTCAGGGATTGTACTTATAAGGGTCAGGAGCTAACTCTGATTGATTTAAAGAAAATGAAATTTACTAAAAGGCCATTTAAAAACTCAAAGGTTTTTTTTTTTTTTTTTGGTATTAGTCACATCCTTGGTACTGTGACAAAATACCTAAAGGAGGAGAGGCTTAGTCTGTATCTCAGTTTTGGCAGATTTAGTCAATAGTCTCCAAGGCAAAATCACAATGGGAAAATGCCATTGCAGAAGAAAACCGTTTACTTCATAGTGGCCAGGAAGCAGAGAGAGAAGGGAATAACTCGGGAAAAAATTATACCCTTTCAACTTATAGCCCCAGTGACCTGCCTTTTCCAACCGAACTACCTCCAAACATGAGACTTTCATGAACAAGTTAGATTTTAACCGTAACATACATAGGGCCCATTAGGAAGTATTATAATTTATATGTAGCTGTATCCTCAAAGACTCATACACCTAGGTGGGACTTTTGGGAGTGACTGCATTATGGGTATGTGATATTGGATTAGTTTACTGATTGGTTTACATAGTTCTATGTGTGAATGATGGGTTTATTAAAGAAGAAAGATCCACTCTAGGTGTGGAGGGCACCAACCAATAGGTTTATAGCTTAGATGGAATAAAAATGGAAAGAAGATAGAAGTCTTGCTGTTTCCTGCCTGCCATGCCAAGGACTTTCTCCTCTGTCATGCCCCTTTGCCACGTCATTGTACCTTTGACCCAGTTAACTGTGGACTGAAAACTCTACAAAGTGTGAGGTAAATTAAACCTTCTCTCCTTTAACTTGTGGATGTTGATATTTTCTCCTAGCAATGAAAAAAATAACTGTGATAGGGGAATTTGACAACTGTTTCAGAAGAAGATGAAGAGAAAGTCTACACAGAGTGATAAATCATCAACATCAAACTGTAGAACTAGTATTAGGAGCCTCAAACTTCAGTTTTCATATATACCATACCCTATAATTTAAATACCCAATATTGAACTCTTGCTCCTCTTACTTTTGGCATTACATCCCCTTAACTATTACTATGAGAAAGAAATGCCTCTTTCCTGGTTTCTTTGCCTTGCTGTTGGCTTTTGATTAAAGATGTGTTGTATCCACAGCTGAGAAGGCACTTCTAGGTTACTTGCTGAGGCCAGAGATACAAAGAAGTTGAAAAAAGTGGTGCATTATATGGATACTCTCAAAATAGAGAAACAGGGTTCAAGTATTGCGCATAAGTATAACAAACAACCATTACAATCCTGACTAAATTCATTTTTTCTTTCCATTTTGAAGTTTAACTCTTTTTCCTAAGTTAAGTATCCTAAATAATATTGGTCTCTTTCAATTAAGAAATAAAGTAAATTAAACAACAGTTTATATTCAGCTATTCAAAACTCACTTTCTTATTATATATTGAGCAAATGTGACAAGAGATTAATTCTGAACAGAAGTCTGAGGTTTATAAAATAATATACAAATTTGTGTAGCTATTAGAAAGTAGAAATCCAATATTATAATATAATAGAAATTTTAACAAAATAAAGAAAAATGCAGTCATTCTCCATGTTTTATTATAGTTTTTGGATGTGCACATTCTTGGCCATTGTCTTCACTTTTACGAGGCAAGTAGTCCTTCCAAGTCTCCCAGTTCTGACTTTGCAGCTATGTAGTATATGTTTAGGGCATCTGATGCTACTTCTTTGCAATCATGTATGCCTGGGTAATTTCTGATTAATATTTTCCCCTTCATAGTCTCTCTATTTTGTTTTCCTCCCATTTCCTCTTCTAGCCTCATTTAACAGTGGCTCATATTGGTAACTTGAATCTATTGTTTACAAACTCCTACTCATTTGAAATTATTTTTCAGGAAGCCCTCTCTCTTCTTGGAGTTCACTCTCAGTAGTTCCTGCCCCAGCTTTTCAGTTCATCTTAAGGGAGACATCCAAACATGTCTACTATGCAGTGAACTATGAAACAGAGAGCAGAGCTAGCATTTTAATGCACTACCAATGTTGCTGCACAGCATTTTTCCCACCTTTTTGTAATATTTCACTCTTCTTGGAAATTCACTACATTTTGAATTTTGCCATCAGTTCCTTCTAATTTGTCAATTTACCTGACACTTAGTTATCTATTTCCTTGCGGAAAAGACTCCCAGTCTTTCTTTCTTTCTTTCTTTCTTTTTTTTTTTTTTTTTTTTTTTTTTTTTTTTTTTTGGCAGAACCAGGGATTGAACTCATGCCCTTGTGCTTGCCAGGGAAGCACTTATTCCATTGAGCTATCTCCCTGGATCCCCAGTCTTTCTTTCTTGGCCTAATTCTAGGAAATTAAACCCATGTCCTACATCCCATCATGTCTTAGAAATTGCTCAAAATTAGCTTCCTACTTTCTGACTACAATTTCCTGTCTTTTGTCTTTTTTTTTTTTTTTTTTTTTTTGCCACCTGGTAGCTTTATTCTGTTAGTGATATTTTAAAGTATTCACATACACTAATTCCATCCACACATGTAGCTTCCAAATATGCTTGGGCATCAGTTTACTGTTCCAGTCATTTTATCTGGTTTAAGATCTTTCAATTGCTGTTCAAAACATCACAACTTACCTCAAGTTCCTCTTTCTCCGGATAATTGCTGATTTCTTTCTTAGCAGATGACCTTGCCTTTACATCAGTGGAAAAATTGAGGTCATCAGGGAGGTCTCACTCAATTTCTCGGTAAATATATCTGTATTCATTGGATTTTACTTTCTTTCCTTCACCCTGGGAGCCTTCAATGTCCTTTCCAAGCTCAAGGTCAACTTATGCCTCTGGCTGAACTTAATTTCCCTCTGAATTGCCCTGCCTTTGCTCTGTCAGTCATCTCTTCCTCAGTCTCTCTATTGGATTCTCTACCCAGCCCATCAGAAACAGCTAAAGATCTTTTCATTTGAAGTCTCTTAGACTTGCATCCCACTCAGCGGTCATACAGCTTTCTCTATCCATTTTCAGAACGTTTGAAAACAGGTAAACTGGCTCTTTTGGTCTTTTCATTTCAGTGTGACTCTTTGAGCTCTGAAATCTGCTTTCTATATTCCTCTCCTGAAACAACTGTCCTATTGTATATATGGTCTAATGCTTGTCTTTTTAAAAAAAATCTTTTTTCAACATCACTAACTGCTTTTACATTTAAAATATAATTTTATGATTATAAAAGAATTACTTGCTCATTATGGAATATTTGGGAAATATAGAAAAGTATAAAGAAGAGACATTATCTGTAGTAAAGCTAATATAATAATCACTGCTATCATTTTGAAATATATGCATATATATATATATATATATATATATATTATGTACATAGGTAAGTATAAATACAGATCTATGTAAACAAAATTCTGTATAATAGCTTTTCCCTGCCTTTTCAAATATAGTATTGCATCATGGATATGTTCCCACATCTTTAAATAGCTTTTGAAAATTCTTATA
>PVKA01044188.1:0-16331 GCA_004027165.1 Ctenomys sociabilis | reverse complement strand
CTCAGATGAGCCCCACCCAGGCTTTCCCAACTAAGAAAGAATGCAGAAGGATTTGTAATTCAAGAAAACTTCAGGAACTGTTGTTACCCAGTGATTTAGCAGTGAATGCTAGGAAGGGAAATACATATCAGCTCCATTCTCTTTTTTATCTTTCAAGACCTTGTTTTCAAGACCATTCTTCTTATGGATGTGAACACATAACACTAGCAGGCTGCATGTATCTCACCCATATCAGTCACTTTCCTGTTGCTGGGACAAAATATCAGACAACTCCAGCTTCAGGGAGGAGAGGGTTATTTTGGCTTATGATTCTAAGAGCTATGGCTCAATCCACAGCTCCAGCATGGTGGGTAGCAGTAGTGGAGGAAAGTCAGTCAACTCATGACAACCAAAAGGCAGGGAGACCAGGAGGAAGTTGAGGACAAAAGCCCAGCCTTCCAGATGCCTACCTTCAACCAGATCTCATCTGCTAACATATGAGACTTTTGGGGGGTATTTGGTTGTTGCAGGGTCTCACTATGCAGCTCAGACTTATCCTCCTGCTTTCAGCCTCCCCAGTGCTGGGATTGCAGGCATGCACCACTATGCCTGAACTCCGGCTGGATCAGCCTGCCCTGGGGGCAGGGCTGGCATGGCATGTGGTGTGGGGGATCAAACCGCTGTCCTTGCACTTGCCTAAGTTTGCCTAAGCAGGCGCTTTAGTCTGCTGGGCTATCTTGCCAGCCCACTGGGGGTACATTTTAGTTCTATACCATTGCATCTAGGCATGGCAGGAGCATTGCCGATGTTTCACAATGGAAGGTGAGGCTAACATAAATTCAAAGGATTGCTGCTCAGCCCGCATTGGCCGTGTCACTTTCTGCTAAGAACACCTTTCTCCTGGTTCTAGGCCCAGGAACCTACCCACCAGCATGGCACCTCTCAGCTTGGGGATCCCTTTGTAGCTCAGATGTCTTTGGTATTAACTAGTCCACCCAACATGACGGCAGGAATGACCTCCCTGTAGTAATCTCTTTCTCATTCTTGGCAAATGTACTCAATACAAAGAAGACTTGGTGTAGAACTAAACTGAGGGTGTGTCCATCAGACCCATCAAGATACTGTGCCTTGAGGTGTGTGCGTGAGGCACAGCTCTACCGACCGCTGCTCATGCGCTTAGCTGCCTTGAGGCACCCAGTTCATGTGGCACAAAGTGCACATCTGACAATAGACATAAAAAGCCTTTCTGGGATTCACAGAGGGGTAGAACAGGTACAGTAGACATTGGTCTTGGGAGACAATTCTGTGTTTAGGTGGCAACATGCACGGGATTGGAAGACAGGCAGACTGAGTTTGGATCTCTGGTTTTCCATGTCTTCCTCTGGATTTCTGCGCTGCTCCACAGCTACTCAAGCCTAGTTTCTTTATCTGTCATTTGTGCTTATTAGAGATAGATGAGACCAAGCAGGGTCATCAGCAAAATTTACATAAAACATCAATTCTGTTCTTCCTCAAGGCTGATTTTATATTTTTGCAAAGTTGGATTTAAATTTCCTTTCTTGGGGCTGGGGAGATGGCTCAGTAGAATAAGTGCTTGCCTGGCAAGTACAAGGGCCTGAGTTCAATCCCTGGTTCTGCAAAAAAAAAAAAAAAAAAAATCCTTTCTCTGTAATGTTCTTTTAAATTTGGTAATGTAAATGCAAAGGGGGCACATTACCTACTCATGGCTTAGTTGTCTGTTGATGCCTAAAAAGTTATTGCAAATCTTGAAGTTTAAAATGATGCTATATTACCTACTTTCATTGTCACATCTGTTGCTCAGATTAACAGATACAGCTGTGTGAGATTGGACAAATAATTGAATATTAACACTTGTTTTTAATAAACCTTAATTTTTTTCTTGTCTTTTTCAAATAGGAAATATAACAACCATTGTTAATTTGTTATTCTTGTTTTGAAAATCTGTAATTTATTTATTTATTTTGCAGAACTGGGGATTGAACTCAGGCCCTTGCACGTACCAGGCAAGCGCTTATTCTACTGAGCTATCTCCCCAGCCCTGTAACATATTTATTGTGTGTTACCCTGTTTCTGTCTCTGTTTCTACTATTTGTTTTTGCTTTTGTTTCTACTCCTCAAAATAAAACAAAATGACATTTTAAAAAGCGATGAACACTTATCACCTGGGTCAGGAATTCAGAGGTAACTACTGTGTGGTCAGTTCAGCCGTGTTGGTCAGCCTGAGCCTGAGGCAGGGTCAGCTCCCCAGTCTGTAGCTGATGTGTGTGGGAGGCCTGCAGGCCTGACTTCGTGAGCATCCACATGGGGCTGTGGCTGTTGGTAGTGAGGTCCCAGAGTGCGAAAGCAAGAGAAAGAGAGAGGAGAGGCTATAACGTCTTTTGTGATCAAGATTCAGGTGATTGGGGACAGGGAGACAGCTTGGCAGTTCAAGTGCCTGGCAAGCGCAAAGAACTGAGTTCGATCCCTGGTACTGCTTGCAGGGCCAGCCCTGAGCTGTGCTGGCCACCGAAACAAGGCATGGTGGCGTGTGCCTGTAAGCCCAGCCCTGGAGAGCCTGACACAGGAGTATCACTACAGCGAGACCCTGTGCCAAATAAACAAAAGATAAAAAAAAAAAAAAAAAAGACTGGGGAGATGGTTGTGCTAGCCGATGTTCAGTTGCTGTAACTGAATACCTAAGCTCAGGAAATTTATAAAGCGGGGAGATTTATTTTATCACATGGGTTTTTGGATGCTCCAAAGCCTAGCAACACCGAGTAGGTGCCTGTTGAGGAGCTTTGCTGCACCACCAGGTGGCAGACTACCAGATGGCGAGGCAAAGTTGACTTTTGCTCTGCAGGCAACCTGGCCCCACTTCTGACTGTGCCACGTAGATTTTGGTGGGGCCATCAAACCAGTTAGCCTAGGTCAGCCTGGGTGTGAACACCAGGAGGCGAGGACCACTGAGAGCCACTAAACCCAGAGGAATTAAACTGGATTGATGAGAAGCTTCCCAAGTGCTCAGCCAATGACGACGGCTCAGTTATTCACAGATTCTGGTCTCTGTTGCAATCAACAAGTCTGTCGCTTGGCTGGAGCAGTCAGAACATTCCTCAGCTCTTCTTGAATGAGTTTGCTCATGGCTCATCGGTGCAAACCCCAAGCCATGTGACCCACACGGACACGAGAGCCCAGGGAACAAGGCTTCTGCTCAGTCTACAGCAGCCAGCTCAATGGATGCTGGAGAAAGTATGTGCTGGATCACATCACTCCACAACAGAAGCCAAAAAGAGATCCACACATATGCTCCACAGACCAGACTCCCATGCAGTGGACGTAGGAAGTGTGTAGCAGCCATGTGGTCCTCATTGGGTGGCAGCCAGCAGGGGGTTCACAGCATAAATCCAACAAGCCTGGCTGGCCACGGTGAGGAGGGCCTGAGATCCAGCAAGGCCTAGTTTGCCTCCAAATAGAGCAGGCAATCAAAGATACTGTTTTCATTAGGACAATAACACTGATGGTGATGATTAATAAAGAGTGACTTACTAAAACAAATATCCAACCACTTCAAATACTGTTAGTGTGTTTGTTAATGTGGAGACAAAGAATCTCCTTGGGAATCTTTTCCAAGAATTAACACCAGCAAAACGTGGATTGGTTCCCTCTCTGCATCATTTATCATTCACACTGCAAACTCCTGAGACGCAGGCGTGGGAGTGAAGTTGTTCCTTTCTGAAATATATTAGTGAGATCAGCTATAAATCAAGTCTGTAGCGCTCGGGCTCAGTTTCTGCCCAGACTGACCTCCTCTCTCATGGCTAAGGCTGTGATCAGTTATTCAGTGCTTCCTTGAATCTCGGTTTTGCTGTCCGCATCCCTGGTATGCTCGTTGTGTTTCCCAGGCTTCATGTTAGAGGAGAAGTTTTGCTATTGGTTCCTTGAGCTGCCATTTTAGAAACACTAACAAAAATAGGTGCAAAATTCACAATTGAGGAAGACTTTTATATCAAGTCACATCTCAATAATTTGACCCCAAAGGCCCCTGGCAGGGACACAGGAGGGTGTGAAGCTGTCAGTCACATGCTTTTGGTTGGCTGGGTGATGTGTGAGGACCGGACTGGATGGTGGCTGAAGCCATGGCTTCTGCAGATGACTCTTCACTAGCTGCATGTGGCAGGCCCATGTTGGGTAGAGACAGCATCATAGTGACAGTGGGCAGAGGCAAGGTTTTCAGAGCCTGGGGAGGGGAGACTGCTGGCAAAGTGGGAGCCTATTTCATTTTGATTTTACTGTCTCTTGGTTTTGTTGGTTAAGCTTATAATGACTTAGATACACACGAACTCATCACAGCGTCTTCTTGTATTGACTCATTTCTAGGTCAGCTCTAGCTCAATGTAGGAAGGAAAAGAGCACAATTGGGTTGCGCTGTTTAATGTGATGATGATGTGGGGAGGAAAAGCAGGCGTCATGGCACATGCCTCCAGCTCCAGCGCTCTGCCTGGGGGTTGCTGAGACCACAGGACCCACCCAACAAAAGCTACCCAGGAGGTTCCTGGTAACTGCAATGGCAGCACATCCTGCAGGCCAGCATTCCCACCTGTGCTGCCCGTCACGGGTCTCCCTGGTCTGAGAACTGGTCACTGCCCAGGCATCCATGCTTCCAGTGATGACTTGTCTTCCACATCTGTTACTCAAACACACTGAAGCAAAATGGGGGTGGGGGCATCCCTTAGAAAGGGGAATGCTTTATGAAACAGGTTTTGCTGAATTTATTTAAAGATTACACACATTTTGTTTGAGTTTTTTTTGGCTGTTAACATGTTCAGAAGAGCAGAGTTGGAACCTTTGTGCCTTCTCTGGTAGAATTCCTAAAGAAGAGGTCCTTGAGAAGTGTTGCGTATGTTTTCTAGCTGAGACTAGAGGGTTGGTCACAGCTCTGCATATCAAGATCTTTAAGAGGCTGTGAGCTATGGGCATGTGTGCATGTGCATGTGTGTGTGTGTGTGTGTGTGTGTGTGTGTGTGTGTGTGTGCGCGTGCGCGCACGGTGCACCCCACAAACAACATGCAAGATGGGACATCAAGGCCAAAGCCAAGGGCAGCCTTCAGGTGTGAGTGGCCTCTCTGGAAAGCAGTCTGGAAACAGCTGCAGACAGTGGTCGTCTCCTGTCCACTGCTGCTGAGGGAGAGGCCCAGGCACAAGCTCACTGGCTCCCTTCTGCTGGGCCTCTGGAGACTGGAGTCTGGAGACTTAACCCAGAGGCAGGAAGAAGGTCTGCATAACCCAAGAAGAGCTTTCTGGCACAAATAAGCAAGACTGGCAAGCAACAGGGGAGGGTGGGTTGAGTTAGAATTAGAGCTGTGGTTCAGATCTGCAGCCCCGATACCATGCATGTGGAAGGAGATCCAGTGGTGGGATGCAACACCGTGGAGGAGGAGTTATCCGTAGACGGGAAGGGGCTGCAGGTGCTCTCGGAGGCAGGGCCTGGTGAGGGGCGTCAGGTTTGAGCACCTTTCCCCTCCATGGCTCCTCTGGAATCTGTTTCTCCCTTGGTGCCAGCTGACTCTAGGCTGAAACCAAGAGCCACATAAACCTCTCCTCCTCTCAGTTGTGGATGTTGGGTGTTTTGTCCCAGCACAATAGGAATGGATGAAGCCAGTCAGAGTTTAGAGTCTGAGTTCATTTTACCCCTTACAGTAAAACACAGCAGACATTGTACTTCAGTGCTCCATAAGGAGGCCCTTTGGTGGTAATGCATACTATTATGGTGTGTGTCTAGGTGTCCCCCAAAGCCTCATGCAGTCATGAAGAGGCTCCTGGAGTTTGTGATAGAATACTGTGGGTGTGGGTGCTGCACCTGGCCTGGAGCAAGTAATTTGCATTACAGTGTGAGGTGAGAGAGAGGCTGGCTGGCTGCCTGAGCTGCTGTCCCTCCCTATGCTCTCTGCTCTGGGCCACAGCCCTGAAAGGTTCTTCTCTGCCCTGTGCCACTCTGTCTTGGAGCCAGCTGAGCAAGGACTGAAATCTCCAGTAACTGTGAGCAAAATAAGCCTTTCATTCCTTGATTTTGGGTGTTGGGTATTTGTCCCAGCAACAAGAGAAGAGGAACTGAGACACTACAGACCTGAGCACACCGCTGCCGATCTGTCCGTACTCTCCTTTACCTTTCTTACTAACAGCATGCCATATGGTTTAGAGGCCCAATATGCTTCTCTGAAGAAAAATGAAATGCCTAGGCAACTCCGGCTCCAGCATGGCTTGGGGTATGGGGAAGCAGCTGCATGCTCCAGAGAGGGCAACCTCTTCTGAATAGAAAGGAAGTGCTTTCTGCCTCTGGCTTGCTTAAGTTTTCCTTTTTCTTGCTGGATGGTGGCTGTGAGGACTGTGAGTATGTCAGCCATCTTGTACTTAGGAGGCCCAAGGACAAGGATAAGAGTCTCCCTACTAAGGACAGAAAGATGGAAGCAGTGAGGCAGCAGTAGGCCTCCTGCTGTGTGTAATAAGCACACCCTATGTCTGTTAGCCGTGGTTGAGTTTTCTGTTCCCTGCAGCCAAAGGCAATCCAGATAGATTCACTGTGCTCGTCTAGAGAAAGCTTAATGTTTCAATAGCAGAAGCAGCATTATTGAAAGAAATCCACATGGCTTCTTTAAGGCTGACTTTGCTAACGCAAACATTTTTAATGACATTGCTGGTAAGGACAAGGGTTCACAAGTGTCTTCTGTAGAAGGCCATATAATAATTATTGTCTGAAGCAATCTGTGTAACTCCCTCTGTCTTTGTAACATGAATAGTCCAGATAATACACAAGAGAATGGCTGTGCATAAGTCTGTTCCAATAAAATGTTATAAAAGCAGCAGAAGGCTTGATTTGGCCACTGGCTGTCATTTGTTGTCTGTGCCACACCAGCAATAGACTGAGAACAGGAGAATGAGTTTGTGCATTTAGAAGACATTTATAAGGGAGCAATCTATGCGTGTTGGTGACTTGCGTTAACATATGTGTCCCCTGTGTCGTTACTGCTCAGCGATGCCCTTGAGACTGCCCTGTGCTGCAATGTCGGCACCCTGCAGGGTACTGGGTGCCAGGCTGCACTTTGGTTTCTATCGAGTTGTTCCCTTGAAATCTCCTGTGATTACGAGCAGGAGCTTTGCAGAGACTGCAGAGCTCCACAGCTCACTTGCTCTCAGGAGGTAGGTCTTGATCAGAAGAGTGTGTGGGGGTCGCTACAGGGTGGCCTGGTACGGTGGCCTGGTAGGGTTCATCTCCCCACTTGGATGCTCCCTTGACTCTCTGCTTCCTCCTGCCCACTGGGAGGTAAGCAGCTTTCCTCTGACATAAAGTTGCTTGTCTTTTGTTTTGAGATAGTTAATAAGTATTCTTTATATAAAATAATTTTATATAAATTCAGTGTCATTATGTGTTATAAAAATATTTCAAGCAAATCATTAAACTTTTGTTAGCAACTTTATCCTCATTCTCTCTGTCTGTTTCTCTCTTGCGCACACACACACACACACACACACACACACACACAGAATACTGTTAATTGAACTCAGGGAGGGCTGGGCAACACCCCCAGTCATTTTGCACACTTTTATTTTGAGACAGGATCTTTCTAAACTACTTAAGCTGGGCTTGAAGTGGCAATCCTCTGCCTCGGCTATTTAGAACATATTTTGTTAAGAAGAGACTTAAACAGCTATGACATCAGATCTGTGAAGAATTTCTTTTATGGTTCCTGCCTTCAGCATTATTGGCATTTTTTCACTGAGTCCCAGGAAGTTTTGCCTTTGTTTCATTACTATCACTGTTATTTCCCTCCATTGTTATCTACTTTCAAACCATAAAATGTTTTTGACTTAGCGTGTTTAACATTGTTATTTAGTCAAATTATGATTCCTGGGGATTCTTGTCCAGTTCCTTACACTTCGAGGTTCTCCCTACCAAGGTCAGTGAAGTCCTTGCCTGTATCTATCACACTTCTGGGCCTGGGTTGCTGGGGCCAAGGCCAGATTTTGGCATCCACACTTGGTGAATGGATTAGTTAGATGTCCCATTACTATAAAAGGGCTAGCCAAATAGCAGATTAAAGTGCGTGCAAGCAGATTCAGGGGCCGAGGATTCAATCCCTAGGTCTGCTGTACGAGCCCCACCCTCAGAGCACGCTGAGCTGGCTATTGAGACTGCGCATGGTGGTGCGCACCTGAAATCCCAGCAGTTGGGAGGCTGTAAACAGGAGAATCACTATGAGTCTGATTTAGTAGTGAGACCCTGAACACCCTATAGGCCCTTCCCTAAGATTAGAAAAGAAAAGATTTTCCATTGCTGGAAAGAAATACCTAAAACCAGCAACTTAAAGGAGGAGAGGTCCAACTTGGCTTTGATGTTAGGGAATTCAGTTCCTAGCCAGTTGGCTCCAAAACAGAGACAACATCAAGGAAGTATATGATGCTGAAGGTTGCTTACCTCACACAAACTGGGAGGCAGAGAGAGAGACAGAGAAGAAAAGCCAGGTTCATGCATTCTCCTATGCCGTGCACCAGTGGGTCACCCCTCTCACCAGGCCCAGCCCCCTAATAACACATTCATCAGTAAATGAATCTACTGTTGAGTATAGTGTCTCCATGAGCTGAGCACCCTACAAGCACATGGGAATTTGGGGAAACACGTTAGATATAAATAATAGCATTCCAGGGACCTCAATGACCTCATCAGAAATGAAAACTACATGTTTTGGTATATAGGTCTTGCTTTATCTAGGTCTTAAGCATCCTGGAGAAGAGATACAATGTGGGGCCATAATAATAAGTTGAGCTGTAAATACCTACGGTCAACAACTTCTTCAGATAACTCACTATTGTAGAATGCTGGACTGTGTTGCCTTGTGTCACCGTGTTCAGGCACCTAAATTGGTTGAATGAGAATGGAGTGCCCATCTTTGACAGGTGTAGACAAAGGAAGGGGCATAGAGAGGGAAGAATCATATGTGTGTATGGACAGTACAGTTGGGATAGATAATGCTGTGCTTCTACATAATCCTATGAGAGGCAAGATTTGCACTAATGGTGGTTAGACAGGATATTATGTCAGCTTCTAGTACTACAGACAACCACTAGGAAAATAACAAGATAGAAAGTATTAATTATTGAATCTGTGATATAACTGAGGTATAAAAAATGAGATACATAACCAGCTACACCCTCTTAATTTACTGATAAGAGACATCTGCAATAATAATGTCCGTAAGTATATCATATATGCATCTTGTACAATACCAAAACATTATGAAAACAGTTTGCAATGCATTGATTTATTGAATCCATCCTGTTAAGGTGTCTTAAAACTGTTTCATTGATATTTGTACTTCAATAAAATAAAAAAAATAAATAAATGGTAAAAAATAAATAAATAAATAAATAAATAAATAAATAAATAAATAAAGGACCAGTTTGTAGTGAAAAACTATGTATATATAAGATAGTTAAGATAGATATAAAGCTACTTTCTCTTAGTTCAATGAGAAGAAAGGTTTGTAGTAATATTGTTTAGACAAGATTTCATATCTGCATCTTGTCCTGTGAAAAACTACAATGAAGACAACAATATGCAATGCATTTATTATTGTAATTGTACTACTAACCTGTTTGAAACTGTTTCATTGCTGTTTTATCTTTTCTCATTAAAATGAATAAAAAATTTTAAAAAATCATGAGTGAAAAAATAAAAAAATAAAAAAAATAAATAATAGCATTCCACCTCTGGCTCCCAAAAGCCTCACTGTACAAAATGCACTAAGCTCACCTCAAAGATTTGCCCAAGTCTTAACAGTTCCAGCAGTGCCAAAAAGTGCAAGCCCTACATGTGTTCTGAGACTCAGGCAAACTCTTAGCTACAAACCCCTGCCAAGTAATAAGAGAAAGTTAAGTGCCTTCAACATAAAATGGCACATATAAATATTCTCATATCATGGAGATAACCAGAAATAGGACCATAGGGAGGCCAAAGGCCACCAGGGCAAACTCTGAGTTCTGTAGCTCGACATCGGGGACAGGGTTATGTCATAGCAGCATGTGAGCTTCCCATGACTTGGGTCGTCTCACCCCTAGGGCCTTGTTACTTGCAGCCCACATGGCTTCTCCTTGGCCTGGCTGTGATCGCTAGTTTCCTTCTGCAGATGTTCAGCATTCCCAGGACCTCCAGCTTCCTGTGGCCTGAGCTGAACCTTCAGCTTCTCTCTCATTTTCATGTTCTGTCTTCTCAGGGGCCTACTGCTTGGCCTCTCCATCGTCTTTTGAAATTTGAGTGGTAGCCTCTCCGACCCTACAACTCTTGCATCCTGCACGCCTGAAAATCCAACACCAGGACACTGTTGGTGTTGATGCTGGGGAGCGCGATGCCAGGCTGTCAGTAAGCTTGAGCGGCAGCTGAGCTTCCTTAGGCTATGGCTGAAGTCTGAGTGCCTGGATGACAAATCCGGAAAACGATTTCTTGGGCTCCCTGGAGCTTTCTTCTCAACAAAACTCTTTTGAAGTTTTTACTCATTTACATCCTAAAGTCTGTCCTTGGTGGGGTCTTGCAGATTCCTGAGATGCCTTCAAGCTATCTTTCCTATTGCTTCAATGCCAAGTACTTCTATCTGTTTAATGCTAATCTTTTCAGCAATCATATTGCTCTGAGCTCTGACCTTCTTCTGATGAAATGGCAAACTTTTCAAATCTGCATTTGTCTTCTGATTTTCACTATGGATCTTGCTAAAAGCACCCAGAAGTACCTAAGCCATATCTTAAATATTGGGCTGCCTTGCAACTTCTTCTGCCCGATGAATTCATTCATTACCTTTATTAATTTAATTATTATTATTTTTTTTTGGTACAGGGTCTCATTACACAGCTTGGAGTGATCCTCCTTCCCTAGCCTCCCCAGCACTGGGGTTATAGGTGTGCACCACCACGCCCAGTTTTGGTGGCTGGCATGGCATACTCTAGGTTCTGGGACTGGCATGGCATGCAGTACCAGGGATAGAACCCAGGTCCTGCTCTTGGCAGGCAGGCACTTCCACCACTGAGCTATCTCCCACTACCCTGTTCACTACCGTTACATTTAGCCTCATACAAAGTATCAGGATATGAACAAAATATCAATCAACTCTTTGTCAGAATGAAATATACGTGGCCTTTCATCCAGTATTCCAACTGAAACCTCATGAGTCTAACCCTGACTGTCTGCATTCCTACCAGCCTTTGGCCTTTCTGATCTCTAACTAGAATTTCTTATCAATTTCTTTTTATTGCATTTTTTTCTCTAGACTGGACACTGAGGCAAGCACAATACAACTAGACACTCAGGAAGTTCAATAACAACTTCAGACATATTCAAAGAGCTAGAGATTCATGATGATGTGACTTATATTGTAATATGTATTTTTAATTTAAACATTCACTGTCTATATTGATCCCCTTTTATTTGTATATTACATTGGGTTTTCACTCTAGCAGTGTAGCATCAACTGACATTGTGGGTGGATTCTGCTTGAAACAGGACAGAGAGCTTGGGAGGGTCGAGAGTAACACAAGGTCTACTGATACACATGGCATCCACTTTGGGGGGCTCCAGGGACACTTGAAACAAACACTTGTTTCCCTCCAGAGTATTTTATAAAGATATATAAAAGTTTTACCTGGCGGCATTTATAAAGAAATATGCTAAAAGATGCAGATATCACAGCCTGAAGAAGAAAGGGTGGCTCACACTAAGCCACCGTCACTAGCAGATTGCTTTCTAAGGGCAGATGTAGGTCTGTACCCAGTCTCCTCCTCCTCATGGTCAGTCTATGCAGCATGAGCTCCACTGAGCCCCAGCAGTGTGAGTTAATTGCTGAAAGCTGAGAACTCTCAGGGAGCCTTGCTGGTAGTTTATAGGGCATGATAAAAAACTTTGTTACAATAAAAAATGCAAGGCAGGAATGCCTCCTGAGCCCAATGTGAGACCTTTGGTGCCCGGGTGGTCACAGGGATCCTGTGGGGAGATGGCATGTTAATCGTTACTGTCCTTCCATGCTCCACTCCTCACTTTGAACACACTTGTCCCATCATTCTTAGTGATGTGTCTCCTACTGTGATACTTTCTTTTTTGTGTCTTTTTGGAACCCAGTTTCACTATTCAATTCAGGCTGGCTTTGAGCTCAGTTTTGAACCCAGGCTGGTCTCGAACTTGCCACCATCTCCCTGCTTCAGTCTCCCAAGTGCTAGGAATGCTGTCATGTACCACTGTGCCCTGCTGGATAATATGTTTTTAAAGTGCAAACATTCACTGGATTTTCCAATCACTTCTTGTACGGATCATTAACGGTGATCCTGAGGAAGGCCTACAAGGAGCACAGTGGCTGCACAACCTAACCTCCAGTTCTAGACCCTTCTTCACCCTGTCCCTGTTTCAGAGGCTAGAAAGTGAGCCATCTTCTACAGCCTCTTGTGTAGAAAGAAGGGTCCTGCAGCACAATCCTGCTCTCGGGCCTGGGAGTAGACATGATTGTGGGGTGTGCTTGAATGAGGGACAGACACAGCCACCTTGCTCTCCCTCCTGACCTGGCACCAGTGCATTGCTGGTTCTCTGGCACCCTCCTTGCCTGCAGGAGTCAGTCTCAGGCCATGAAATGGGTGGAAACACAGTCATGGAACCTTTGTGCTGCTCAAACCTGAGAGGTAAACTCCCCAGCCTTCTTAAAAATCTCTCTCTTCTTCCATCGTTCTAAGTCTGATTTTCTGTTCCTCACCTCTCAAAGCTTTCCTGATGCAAAATAAGAAACAGAGGTGGCCCTCAACATGAAAAATTCAGCTTTTATCTAAGAAATGAAATTTGGCCAAGCTTTTGAACAAATGATCACACTTAGGTCTGGGAGATCAATATTCTCAGTCCCTAGTGGTGGCATTATAAGTTGGGAGGTGCTCTCACTAAAGCCCCACAAATGTATGAATGCCTTGGAAGCAGCCCTACTCTGTAATGAAGTAATTTAAGTCCCGGGAACCTACCCAAAGGAAATAATTAATAACATGAACAATAATGATTCATGCATGTTGTGACCAAATTTTATTTTATTTTTATTTTAAAATTTGGTTTGAGACAGAGTATCTCTATGTAGTTCGTGCTGGCCTTAAACTTTGTATGTAGCCCAGACTTCCATCGGACTCATGGGAATCCTCCTGCCTCAGCCTCCGCATTACTTGGATTACAGACATGCACTACTATGCCTGACATCAAATTTTAAAAGAAAGGAAAACATCACTCAGACATGGAGAAAACAATGTAAAAATGTTTTAAAATTGTTATCACTTATTTTCTTAAATCTCTTGTTTTGAATAATATACTACTTATCCTCTCCCAAGGTTTAAAAGAAAGAACATGCTTATTTGTAAGTACTACAAAAGTTATTTAAAAGAATAAAACCATCAAATGTTCAAGCGTCAGTTATGGTGCTTGTGAAAATAATAATGAAGCATCTTTCTGGATTTCATTCACAGGTTGTTCTTATTATTAAGTTTGTAACTGGGAGACAAAATGTACTGAACTGCAGCCACAGGCAGCGCTTGTCATTTTTTCTGTTTTAATTCCAACTTGCACTCTCTTTAAAAAATAAAATAAAAATGAAGCTCTGGGTACAGAGATATCCTTGTGGACAGGAGTCCTAGAAGCCACATCAAGATGCTTTGTATCCAGTTTTTACTTTTGGAAAGAGAAAAAAAGGGAGAGGACTCTCTGCAAGTGGACTGTACCTGTGAGGGGTGGACCCAAGCCTGGTTCTGTCCCACCTGGAGGATGCACAGCTGGCAGAGTCTGAGAGAAAACTTCCTGGGGATACATAAGAGCCCAAGGAGAGAAGCTAGCTTTTCTCCAGACCAGGAAAGGGTAGGACTGGAAAGAGCAGGATGCCCTTGTTATAACCATTCCAGGGGATCTACACAAATCCTCAACTTCACCCTCTGGCTACGCCTGCACAATCTCCAATATGCAAAAGCAGGATTTCCTGCTTTCAGGCCCACTGACTTCCTGCGGCAGTCAGTGCTGTGGAGAGTCATTGCCATGCTGTTCAGCTGCACGTGAGGGAAAGTAGGGCGGAGCAGGAGCCGTAAGGCGCTGCAGGAGGCAGGTGTACTTGTGCTGATGCAGAGTGGAAGGCAACCTCCGGCCCAGGGCCTTTGTCAGGGTGATTTCCATTATTCCCATTTATATGAGACACTTCGGTCCAACTTTTAATTTTGAATTCCCTTTCCTTTGGTGGCGAACACATGGGCCCCTCTTTATCCTGTATTCCCAGATCTTCAGTGGTACACGAGTGCCATTCCACGTCAACTAATCACTGGTCACCTCTGTGACCGAGACTTTTACCACTGGAGGCTCTAGCACAGATGTCTTCTTTTCTCTTTGCAATTTCACAGAGATTTCTTAAATATTTTAGTAACCTCAGCACATGATTTTTTTTGGTCTATAAATAAAAAAACCCAGCATCACTATTCTGTCACTTTGATTTTTTATTTTTATTTTTATTTTTTTGGTGGAACCAGGGATCCAACTCAGACCCTTGCACTTGGCAGGGTAGCGCTTATTCCATTGAGCCATCTCCCCGGCCCCTCAAATGTTGATTTTTTTTTTTGTATTCTGTCACTTTGGAGTCACTACCGTTACACATGCGGTGACTCAAAACAAGCCAGCAGTATCACTGCTGTGGTCTGATACCCAAGGTAGTCCTGAGCAGCTCTTGGTGGGTGGTGTGTGCCGCATGGACACACTAGGCCAGGGAAGGTTCTCCAGGCAGGCAGGATGGAATGGGGCGTGAGAGTGTAGTGTGCTCCTTGGAATGCAGCACAAGTTAAAACTTACGGGTTGTTTATTTCTGTGATTTTCTACTTGCTATTTTCAGGTCAAGGTTCACTGTGAGGGGACTGAAGACTCGGGAAAGGCATTATAGACTAGACTCTTCCTAAGTGACAGCACGAAAATGGAAGAGATGGCAAGAGTAAAACCACGACATCATGTTATCTGATTTGTACGAGACACAGAGCTGAGTGCCAGAATGTGAAGCAGCAAAGGTAGTTACTGCTAATTATGAACAGTCATTACTAAAATTCTTTCAAATTAAATGTCAGGAAACTCACAAAACCTTTCTAAAAGTAACAGAGCCCAATCAACCAATCTTCTGTACATGCAAGTTTGCAATGCCTGGCCCACTTCTGATGCAGCCCGTCCCAGCATGGCCCACGCCTGGCTGGGAGCTTCAGCTTCCACCCTACCTGAACCATGGCTCTCTGGTCCATGTACGTCAGACACAGACTGATGAGAAGCAAGAAGGCTGGGCTATTAAATGACTTTGTGGACTGCTGCCCGAATCTCATTAGGCTAATTCAGATTTATTTTATGTCCTGGACACCTGAGCTAGTGCTTACTCTTTAAGTTGTCAAAGAATCATTTCAGAAATGGAAAAATGTGGCTTCTCAATGCACACAGACCTTTCAGTTCCCTGCTTACTTTGCCTTGCTCTATTCCTTTCCCTCTGCCTTTAATTTATTACTTTTAAACTATCATTTAAGTAGCAGATGTTTAAACACTTTTTAATCAGGGGAAACTGCAAAGTGTAATTGCTGGGTCTGGCAAGTGCTTGGTTTCTGAGGCCCTGGTTGGGTGATAGATGTGCTCTGCCCCAAATGCCATCTCCCCACAGAAGCCCTGCGACTGCCCAGACACCAGAGTTCTCTGCGTTTGGTTCAGGAGGGGTTTCTGCCTTTATCCATTGAGTTGGCTTAGCTTGAAGGGACATATAAGGAAGCTATCAGCTCCTACTATCACACAAGGAAAATGTGTAGGTTGTGGTGTGCTCCTACATTAAAATAAGGCCAATTTGCATCCTGGGGGAAGAAGAGCAAAAAGCTCAAAAGTATGTTTGTTTTTTTGGCTTGATTGAGAACTCGAAGAGGAATCAATTAAGTCACACTGAGGCAGATCTTTTATTGGTGAAGTGACCTGTCTTTTTGCAGCTGCTATGGCCTGGGAGCCTGCTGGGGTCCATGCAACAGGGAAGACAGCATTGAAAGAAATGAAAGCCAGCTCTTGACTCTGTCATAATTTGTCTATTTCTTCCAGTGTCTCACTGAAGAGTAAAAATGTCAATACTAACACAGAAACATGCAGACACCTACCTTCAAAACAGTCATGCAAGGGGCAAGGGTCCAGGAGCACTGAACACTCCCTTTGGACATAGTCTCCTATTCATCTTAACTCCAGAAGAACTATAGCAACATGCTTAGATGTGGTCCAGAGCAGACTTCACCCATTCATACCTACCCACTCATCCAGTCAT